>PISX010017369.1:0-29962 GCA_004024625.1 Mellivora capensis | reverse complement strand
ATCAAGGAACTACAGAACACTCATGAAAGAAATTGAAGAAGACACAAAAAGATGGAAGACCATTCCATGCTCTTGGATTGGAAGAATAAACATTGTTAAAATGTCTATACTACCTAGAGCAATCTATACTTTTAATGCCATTCCGATCAAAATTCCACGGTATTTTTCAAAGAGCTGGAGCAAATAATCCTAAAATCTGTATGGAATCAGAAGAGACCCCGAATTGCTAAGGAAATGTTGAAAAACAAAAATAAAACTGGCGGCATCACATTACCTGAGATTTTCCTTTATGGTCAAGAATAAGACAGGGATGTCCACTCTCACCATTGTTACTTAACATAGAACTGGAAGTTCTAGCCTTAGCTATCAGACAACAAAAGGAAACTAAAGGCATTAAATCCACAATGAAAAAGTCAAATAAATGTTCAATATTCACAGATGACATGATATGCTATGGAGAAAACCCAAAAGATACCACCAAAAAATTATAAGAACAGAAACATGAATTCAGGAAAATGACAGGATATAAAATCAAGGTACAGAAATTAGTTGCATTACCATAAACCAGTAATGAAGCACCTGGAAGAGAAATCAAAGAATCAGTCCCATTTACAATTGCACCAAAAACCATAAGATACCAGGAATAAACCTAACTAAAGAGATAAAATATCTTTCTTCTGACAACTGTAGAAAACCAATGAAAGTAATTGAAGAGGACACAAAGAAATGGAACAATATTCTATGCTCATGGAATGGGAGAACAAATATTGTTGAAATTTCTACACTATCCAAAGCAATCTACATATTTAAACCAATCATCCCCAGCATTTTTCACAGAGCTAGAACAAACAATCCTCAAATTTGTATGGACCCACAAAAGACCTGAAATAGCCAAAGCAATGTTGAAAATGAAAAGCAAATTTGAAGGCATCACAATTCTGGACTTCAAGCTATATTACAAAGCTGTAGTCATCAAGACAGTAGGCTACTGGCAGAAAAACAGATCAGTGGAACAGAATAGACATCCCAGAAATGGACCCATGCCTATATGCTTAACTAAACTTTGTCAATGTACAAAAAACTATCCAATGTAAAAAAGGCAATCTCTTCAATAAATAGTGTTGAGAAAACCGGACAGCAACATGCAAAAGAATGAAACTGGGGCTCATTCTTATACCATACACAGAAATAAATTCAAAATGGATGAAAAACCTAATTGTGAAACAGGAAATAATCAAAATCCTGGCGGAAAACACTGAAAGTAACCTCTTTGACCTTGGCCACAACAACTTCTTGCTAAACACATCTCTGGAGGCAAGGGAAACAAAAACAAAAATGAAATATTGGGACTTCATCCAGATTAAAAAAAAACCTTCTGAGGAGTGAAGGAAACAATCACCAAAACTAAGAGATGACCTAAGGAATGGGAGAAGATATTAGCAAATTACATATCTGATAGCATTCCAAATCTATAAAGAACTTATTAAACTCAACAACCACAAAAATAAATTATCCAGTTAAGAAATGGGGAGAAGACATGCATAGATATTTTTCCAAAGAAGACATCTAGATGGCTAATAAACACATGAAAAGATGTTCAACATCAGTCATCATCAGGGAAATACAAATCATAACTATGATGAGATACTACCACACAACCTGTCATAATAGCTAAAATTAATAACATAAGAAACAATAGCTGTTAGCAAGGATGTGACAAAGGGGAACACTTTTACACTGTTGACAAGAATACAAACTTGTGCAGTCTCTCTGGAAAATGGGGGGGGGGTCCTCAAAAAGTTAAAAGTTGAACTATCTTTTGATCCAGAAACTGTACTACTAGGAATTTACCCATTTGATACAACAATGCTGCTGCAAAGGGACACACGGATTCCGGTGTTTATACCAGTATTATCAACAATAGCCATAGTATGGATAGAACCCAATTCTCCAACGACTGATGAATAAAGAAGATGTGGTAAATAAGACAAAATCAGAGAGGGAGAAAAACCATAAGAGACCCTTAACTATAGGGAACAAACTGAAGGTAGCTGGAGGGGAAGTGGATGGGAAGATGGGGTGACTGGGTGATGGGCATTAAAGAGGGCACTTGATGTAATGAGCACTGGATGTTATATGCAAGTGATGAATCACAAAACTCTACCTCTGAAACTGAAAACAAAACAAAACAAAACAAAAAGAAGATGTGATTTATATATATATATATATATATATATATATATATATACACACACACACACATATGTGTGTGTATATATATAATGGAATATTACTCAGCCATGGAAAGGAATGAAATTTTGTCATTTGCAATGACATGGATGGAGCTAGAGAGTATTATACGTAAAATAAGTCAGTTAGTGAAAGAAAATACCATATGGTTTCACTCATACATGGAATTTATGAAACAAAATAGATGAACATAGGGGAAGGGGAAAAATAAAGAGTGAGAGAAGCAAACCGTAAGAGACTCTTAACAATGGAGAACAAACTGAGGGTTGACAGAGGAAGGTGGATGGGGGATGGGCTAAATGGGTAATGGGTATTAAGGAGGGCACTTGTTTATTTTTGTTTGTTTGTGTGCCTTTTTTAAAAAAGATTTTATTTATTTATTTGACAGACAGAGATCACAAGTAGGCATAGAGGCAGGCAGAGAGAAAGAGGGGGAAGCAGGCTACCTGCTGAGCAGAGAGTCTGATGCAGGACTCAAACCCAGGACCCTGAGATCATGACCTGAGCCGAAGGCAGAGGCTTTAATCCACTGAGCCACCCAGAAGCCCCTTGGAGGGCACTTGTTGAGATGAGCACTGGGTGTTATATGTAAGTGAGGAATCACTAAATTCTACACATGAAACTAATTTTACCATATATGTTAACTAGAATTTAAATTAAAACTTGAAATTAAAAATATAGAGTCCATTTTACTTTAGTAATAAGTTTGTAGAAAAAAGTAACAAAATATATATAAAATAAGATTTATGTGTATTATATATAACATATATTTAGGGGTGTGTGTGTAATCAATTACTACACTTATCTGGGTGATCATTGAGGAATGTATAGAATTATAAGTCAATATGTTGTACACCTAAAGCTAATCTAACATTGTAAGCCAATTTTACTTCAAGAACAAATTATTTATTTTCCCATTTACTTGCCACATACTTTTGTCAAAGATAAGTTAACTATATTTATGTGCATCTACTTCTAGTCTCTCTGTTCTTCTCTACCACTTTTTTGTAATACTTTTGTCAATACCACATTGTGTTGATTGGTGTAGCTTATGTTAAGTTTTAAAGTTTGGCAGTGTCAGTCTTCTGACTTTTCTCTTTTGATATTTCATTGGCTATTCTATATTGTTACCATTTTATATAAACTTTGAATCAGTTTGTCAATATCCACAAAATAACTTGAGGGATTATTATTGGGTTTGCATTAAATCTATAGATCAAGTTGTAAAGAAGTGACATACTGATAATACTGAGTCAATCTATGTACATAGAAAACCTCTCAATTTACTTAAATATTTCATTTCTTTCTTCAGAGTTTTGTAGATTTCCTCTTATAGTTCTTGTACCTATTTTGTTAAAGTTATCTTTAATTATTTTATTTTTGGGGTTATTTTAAAATTTGTATTCAAATCCCAGTTTACATAGAGTGTAATATTAGTTACAGGTGTACAATATAATGATTCAACACTCCCATACAATACCCAGTGCTCATTACAAGTGCATTCCTTAATCTCTATCACCTAGTTAGCCCATCTCCCAACCCGCCTCCCTTCTGGTAACCATGGGCTTATTCTCTATAGTTAAGAGTTCGTTTCTTGGTTTCTTTCTCTCTCTCTCTCTCTGCTCATTTGTTTTGCTTCTTAAATTCCACATATTAGTGAAATCATATAGTGTTTGTCTTTCTTTGACTGACTTTTCTCACCTAGCATAATACTCTCTAGCTCCATCTATGTTGTTGGAAATGGCAAGTTTCACTCTTTTTTATGGCTGAGTAATAGTCTATTGTCTTTTTAAATTCAATTTTTACCTTAAATTCTAATTAGTTAACACATATGGTTAATTTGGTTTCGGGTGTAGAATTTAGTGATTCATCACTTACATATAAATCCCAGTTCTCATCCCAAGTGCCCTCCTTAATAGCTATCACCCATTTAGCCCATCCTCCCCACCCATCTCCCTCCATCAACCCTGTTTGTTCTCTATGCTTAAAAGTCTCTTATGGTTTGCTTCCCTCTCTCTTTTTTCCCTTTCCCCTATGCTTATCTATTTTTTCTGAATTTCCACATATGAGTGAAATCATATGGTATTTGTTTTTCTCTAACTGACTGATTTCACTTAGCATAATACTCTATAGCTCCCTCCAAGTCATTGCCAAAGGCAGGAGTTCATTCCAGGCCTTTTGATGGCTGAGTAATATTCCATTGTAGATATAGATTATATATATATATATATATATACACACACACACACACCACATCTTCCTTTTACACTCATTAGTTGTTGAACTCTTGGGCTCTCGCTGTAATTTGGCTATTGTAGATAATGCTTCTATAATCTTTGTGGTGTATGTATCCCTTTGGTGTGCTAATGTAAATTGTACTTTTTTCAGTTCCATTGAATTTTGCTCACAACTTTATTATTTCCTTCCTTCTGTTTGCTTTGTTTTTATCTTGGTCCTCTTTTTGTGGTTTTTTGAGATGGACTGCTTAGATTATTGGTTTGAGATTTTTCTTTTTGCTAATGTATAATTCAGTGTTACAAATTTCATTCTCAGCACTACTTTAGCTGCATCCCACAAATTTTAATATGTAGTATCCTTTATGTTCATCCTCTGGAGTGTCTTTTTACCTTTGCTATTCTCTTACACTGTTCCTTTATACAGATTCAAGTCTTTGAGCTATATCATTTTATTTCTTTCTGAAAACTTTTCTGATTTCTTGGAAGCAGTTCTACTGGCAATGAATACTCACTATTTTTGTTTGCCTGAGAAAAATTTTATATCTCCTTCACTTTTGAAGGATAATTTCATAAATACAAAATTCCAGGTTGGTGTGTATTTTTTAACAAAACTTTAAATATTTTACTTTACTCTCCTTTCCTTTGCATAATTTCTGAGATGTCAGACATAATTTTTAAATTTGCTTCTTTATAGGTAAGATATTTTTCCCTTTTTC
Organism: Mellivora capensis; assembly: GCA_004024625.1. Classification (NCBI taxonomy): domain Eukaryota; kingdom Metazoa; phylum Chordata; class Mammalia; order Carnivora; family Mustelidae; genus Mellivora; species Mellivora capensis. The sequence goes on along the minus strand of PISX010017369.1, from coordinate 24,759 downwards.
CTCTCTCAAGATTTATTCTTTTTCTGTTTCCTGCAGTATGAATATGATATACCTAGGTGTATTTTGTGGGGTTTTGCTTGTTGTTGTTTTGTTTTGCATTTATCCTGCTAAGTTCTCTGAGCTTGCTGGATCTATGATTTGGTGTCTGACATTTATTTGAGGGATTTATCAGTCATTATTGCTTCAAATATTTCTATTGTTTCATTTTCTTCTTCTGGTATCCCCATTATGCTTATGTTATATATTTTTGAATTGTTCCACAGTTCTTGTATATGTTGTTCTGTTTTTATTTCTGTCTTTTATATCTTTTTGCTATTTGGGTTTGGAAGTTTCTGTTGACATATCCCTAACCACAGAGATTCTTTTCACAGACATGCCATCTACTAATAAGCCCATCAATGTCAATCTTCATTTCTTTTGCAGTGTTTTTGATCATTAACATTTGTTTGTTTCTCAATTAGGATTTCTATCTCTCTTCCTACATAACCTGTTTGTTCTGACGTGTTTTCTGCTTTTTAAAAACTATAGTCCTAGACCATCAGTCATAGTTACTTTACATTCCTAGTCTGTAATTCTAACATCCTTGTCATACCTGAATCTGGTTCAGATTCTTGTTCTGTCTCTTCAAACTATGGGGTGTTTTTGATTTGCCTTTTAGAATGCCTTGTAATTTTTTGTTAAACGTCAGACACGGGGTACTGGGTGAAAGGAACTCTGATAAACAGCCCTTTAGTTAGTAGTGGTAAAATGTGGTGTGGGGAAGTAGTCTACAGTCTTACAATTACTATATCACTAAATCACTATTACAATTAGTCTGTGGACCTGGCCTGTGAATTTCACAAGTGATCTTTAGCACCATCCGCAAACTTTAAGTGGAGCAGAATAGCTAGAGAAAGCTTCAGTTGGTTGTTTCACTTCCTCCAGGTTGATTAGGTACTGAGAAATCCCCAGTAGGTTAGGCTATGGTTAAACAGTTTTTCTTTTCCTTTTTTTTTTTTTTTAATGTAGGCCTTGTTAAGAAGAACAGAATGCTTTAACACATTTTAAAATATACTTTTTCCTTGACTTACAGTATGTTTGCATCCCAATAAACCCATCATAATTTGAAAATATCATAAGTCAAAAATGTATTTAATACACCTAAGCTATTGAACATCATAGCTTAATCTAGCCTAATTTAGTAATGCTCAGAACACATTAGCTTACAGTTGGGCAAACTAATCTAACACAAAGCCCATTTTATAAAAATTGTTGACTATTTCATGTAACTTATTGAATAGTATATTTAATGTGAAAAACAGAATGGTTAGATGGTACAGAATGATTGTAAGTGTATTGGTCATTTATCCTAGTTATGTGTTTGATTGGTAGTTGTGGCTCATCTCTTCTATCATGACAGAGTATTGTACTGCATATTGCTAGTCTGGAAAAAGACTAAAATTCATAATTTGAAGTATGACTTCTAATGAACACATATTGCTTTTACACAATTGTAAAGTTGAAAATCTTAAGTCAAACCATCATAAATTGGGGATTATCTGAAGTCACTTTTTTCCTGCCCTTGCCTGACATGGATGAGGGGTTCTTCCCCCATATTCACAGTGAGAACTTGGTAGACATCCTGGAGGTAGAACTCATAAAAGTATGGGGACCCCTTTATGACTGACCACCATTCCTGTAGTTTTTAATTCTAAGACTTTCCACACTGAGCCTTCAGCAATTTGTCAATTATACTTTATATTTTGTTTTGTTTTTTAACCTCTGTACTGATTCCCACAGAGGTTTCTGCTCCATTAACTTGTGATTCTCTATATTCACCTGCTTATCTCTCCAATTCTGAGGTCAGTGGTTTGCCCTATGACCTCATTTATCAGGCATATCTAGGAAAATTTGTTAATTTATTAATTTTTTAGCTTTTTCTTTGTGTTAAGATAAAGTAAAACTCCAAGCTTCTTACATGCAAGAGCAGAAACTAAACCTCAAATATATATTTTTTAATTTCCCTTTAGATTTCCTCTTTGACCTGTGGATTATTTAGAGATGTGTTGTGTAACTCCCAAGCATTTGGAGACCTTCTTGTTATTTTTCTATTATTAACTTGTACTTTGGTTCAACTATGGTCAGAAACATATGCTGTATTATTTCATTTTTTCAATTTATTGATGTTTGTTTAATGGTCCAGGATGCACTTTAACTTGATAGGTGTTCCCTGGGCACTTAAAAGAAATGTGTATACTACTGTTGTTTGGTTGTGTGCTCTATAAATGTCCATTAGATCCTACTGATTGAAGGTAGTTTTGTCTTTGCTTGCATAAAAAGCTGTACATAATTAATGTATACAACCTGATGGGTATGAAGATAAGTATATACCCATGAAACCATCCCCTATGTCATACGCCTGCACATCATTACAAACTTTCCTCTTATTTTTTAATTATTACTGTTATTTATTATTATTATTTTTTGTGATAACATTTCATAATATCTACCCTCTTGGAAAATTTTTTAAGTATACAATATAGTATTTTTGACTATAGGCAACATGCTATGCAGTAGATCTCTAGAATTTATTCATCTTTTGTAACTGAAACTTTGTATGCTTTGACTAATTCCTCCCCATTTCCCCCTACCCTCATCCCTATTCTACTCTCCATTTCTATGAATTAAAAATCAGTATTATTATGTAGCATTTGTCCTTCTGTGTCTGGTTTATTTCCCTTAGCATAATAACCTCCATTTTCATCCATGTTGTTGCAAGGCTTTTAAGGCTGAATGATATTCCATTGTATGTATATTCTCCATTTTCTTTATCCTTTCATCTCTCGATGGGCATTAGGTTGTTTCCATATTGGATATTGTGAATAATGCTTCAGTGAATATGGGAATGAAGGTATCTTTTTGAGATAGTGATTTAAACTTCTTTGGGGATTGATGAATCACATGGCAGTTCTATTTTTAGTTGTTATTATTTTTTTTTTGGAACTTCAATACAGTTTTCCATACTGACTGCACCAATTTACATTCCCATCAATAGTGTTTAAGGTTTCCCATTTTACCACATCCTCTCCAACAGTTGTTATCTTGTATTTAATTGCTAATAGTCATCCTAGTAGGTGTGAGGTGATATCTCATTATTCTTTTGATTTGCATTTCCCTGATGATTAATGATGTTGCATACCTTTTCATATATTTGTTGGCCATTTATATGTCTTCTTTGGAAAAATGTCTATTCAGTTCCTTTGCCTATTTTAAAATCAAATCATAACCTATCTATCTATCATCTATCTCTATAAGTCATTTGTATTATGACAGAATTACACAAGATGATGAAAGTCTAGGTTTATATTTATATGCATATATAACATTTTGTTTATGCATTCACTTGATGGACACTTGTTTTTTTTTCCACACTTTGATTATTATGAACAATGCTGTTATGAACATTCATATATAAAGTTTCTTAAGGTTTTTTTTTTCCAGTTAGATAACATACAGTGTAATATTACTTTCAGGTGTGCAATTTAGTGATTCAACACTTACACACAACCTGATGCTCATCACAAGTGTACTCCTTAATCCCAAGCACCTATTTAAGCCATTCCCCCAATCACCTCCCTTGAAACTATTAGTTTATTTTCTATAGTTAAGAATCTGTTTCCCGGTTTCTTTTTCTCTCTCTCCTTCCCCTATGCTCATTTGTTTCATCAAAATAAAAAGCTTCTGTACAGTGAAGGAAACAATCAACAAAACTAAAAGTCAACCTAAGGAACAGGAGAAGATTTTGGCAAATGAAATATCTGATGGAGGCTTAGTATCCAAAATCTACAAAGAATTTATCAAATTCAACACTCCCAAATGAATAATCCAATCAAAAATGGTCAGAAGACCATTTCAAAAGAAGACACTCAGATGGCCACGGCACATGAAAAGATGCTCACCATCACTGATCATCAGGGAAATACCAAAACCTCACACATGTTAAAATGGCTAAAATTAACAACATAAAAAACAACAGGTGTTGGCAAGCGTGTGGAGAGAGAAGAACCTTCTTGCACTGTTTATGGAATGCAAACTGGTACAGCTACTATGGAAAACAATATGGAGGTTCCTCAAAAAGTTAAAAATAGAACTACCCTATGACCCAGCAGTTGCATTACTATGTGTTTACCTGAAGAATACAAAAATACTCATTCAAAGGGATAGATGCAGGCCAATGTTCATAATAGCATTATCAATAATAGCTAAATTATTAAACTAGGCCAAGTGTCCATTGGCTGATGAATGGATTATTCCTCAGTCATAGAAAAGAATGAAATCTTACCATTTGCAGTGATATCAATGGAGCTGCGGAGTATTATGCTAAGTGAAATAAGTCAGAGAATGAGAAATGCCATATGATTTCACTCATATATGGAATTTAAGAAACAAAACAAAGAAGCATGTGTAAGTTTTTGAGTATACATACATTTCATTTCTTTTGGGTATATAACTTACAGTGTAATTGCTGGGTCCTATGATGACTTTACGTTAAAAATTTTGAGGATTATTTTCCAATGTGGTTAAAACATTTTACATTTCCACCAGAAGTATATAATGGTTCCAATTTATCCACATCCTGGTCAACACTTGTTATCATCTGTCTCTTTTATTAAAGACATCATATTGGCTATTAAGTGGTATCTCATTGTGGTTTTGATTTCCATAATTATAAATGATGAACATTTTTGTGTATTTATTGACCATTTATATATCTCCTTTGGATAAATGTGCATTCAAGTTCTTTGCCCATTTTTAATTTCATTATTTGTCTTTTTATTATTAAGATTTAAGAGTTAATATTTATATACCCTGAACAGAAATTGCTTATCAGATATGTGATTTGAACACATTTCCTTCTATTCTGTGGATTATCTTTTTCACTTTATTGATGTTCCTGTTTACAGTACCTCGTGCAATTTTTTTAAAGATTTAATCTATGACAGTCTTCAACCACAGCATGAAAATTATTGAAAACGTCTTACCCGAACTATTTCACAGTCAACATTTAATTCAGTAGCAACTGCTTCAATTTTCTCTCTACAAACAGAACCAAGGCTGGTCATTCCATTGTCCCAGTACTTCTTAAGGGTGGCTAAGTCTCGGTCACTGAACTGAGTGCGATCTTGTAGCTGTTAAAACAGATTTAAAATAATTAGAGTAGTAAAAGGAAAGAATTTTATAGAAAGGACCATCTGGGTGATATTTGCTAGGTTACTTTCAACACATAACAGTAGCTAAATTAATTTCACAGTTTTTTAAATTAATTTATTTGAAAGAGAGGGAGTGGTGGGGGGAGGGGTAGAAAGAGAGGGAGAGAGATTCTTAAGCAGGCTCTATGCTCAGCATAGAGCCTTAGGACCCTAAGATCACAACCTGAGCTGAAACCAGTAATTGGAGGCTTAACTGGTGTGACACCCAGGCACCTCTGATTTCACAGTTCTTAATATGTGTTCCCCCATTTTGAAATGGGCCTGTCCATGATATTTATTTCCATAACATGAAAGTGAGCTAGAATAAAATGAGTAAAGAAAGTTTAACTGTTAGAAATTAAGTAGTATTTATTTTAAATTGTTGCAATCACTTAAATAATGCATTGCCATTGCAGAAAATACAGATAAATTAAAAAAAAGAGTTTAAATCATCCACAATTCTGGGAAATAGCACTTGTTAACATTATAATGTGTATTTTCAAGCTTTTTTTCTACAATACACATATTCACATTCACACTACATACATTTTTAAAATAACAGGATCACATCACTGTGTTGTTTTTAGATAAATTAATCTAGATTTGCCATACATATGTCTTGTACTAATGTTATAATTAAAAGTGTAAATAAAAAGTGTAAGAAGATAATGTAGACTTAAAAATCAGATTTATGGCTTCAGAAAGTTTCATAATAACCCTATCCTTTTTTTCTTAGATTTTTTTAATCCAATAAACTATGGTCGTTTATATTTTTTTAATTCATTAAATCCTGGAGGCACCCCTAGGAAGTAAATCAGAAGAAGCATGATAGAATAATGACTTCCAGTTTTCCAATAGGGAGTCAGAAAATCAAGGTCAGAGGACTCATTCAACAGGGCACAGACTATTCATGGCAGAGCTAAAAATAGAAATCTGATTTTTTTTCCTAGTACCTTCATCCCTATGATGTCTCCAATTATCTCAAAGGGTAGTAAAAACAACCTGAAAATAAATTTTAACTAAAAATATATATCCTGCAAAGTCCTGTATGTGTATTCATGTTTTTGTGATGAGAGAATAATGAGAGAGCAAGAGAGTGATAGAGAGAAAACCAGTGAGATTGAGTTGAGGAGAAATGTTGCAAATCATGGAATGAGGTATGAGGTTCTGTTGCTGCCCTTGTTTTAGGCTGCACCTCAAATACTTTGTAGACATATACTGATTTCTTTCTTTCATTTTTTAAAAGACTTTATTTATTTATTTGAGAGAGAGAGAGCAGAAACAAGGGGAGGGAGAAGCCAACTCCCCAGTGAGCTGGGAGACCAAGGTGGGGCTAGATCCCAGGACCCTGAGATCATGAGTTAGCTGAAGGAAGATGTTTAACTCACTGAGTCACCAGACACCCAACAACATGATTTCAACGTTCCCTTTCTAACTGAAATTTAAAATGGAACCCTCTCTTAAATTGGATTTGAATAACAATGGAAAATAATCTATACAATTTATAATATAGGACTTAAAAGAGTTATCATAGCTACAACTGATATACTACTAACCAACAAGTGCAAATTTGTTTTAAAAGCTACAACCTTGGGACGCCTGGGTGACTCAGTTAGGTGTCTGCCTTCGGTTCAGGTCATGATCCCAGGGTCCTGGGATTGAGTCCCACATCCGTCTCCTTGCTCAGCAGGAAGCCTGCTTCTCCCTTACTGACACTCCCCTGCTTGTGTTTGCTCTCTGACAAATAAATAATATCTTCAAAAAATTGTTTAAAGCTACAACCTTTTGAAAGAGAGCTTTAAACATCAGGATGGAAAGCAATATATAAATTCATGGTTTACCACCAAAAGAGTGAATTTAGATTATATAAGTAATGTGTCTATTCATAGAAAATATAATAGTTGTTCTGTGTGTATGTTAATAATCAAGTTCCTTATCAGATGACTCTTTTCTTCCTCTACTTAAAAAACCTGATAAGCAACATGTGTTATGAGAACTAGTACTGAAATAATTATATCTCCCTAATAAATGAAGTAAAACATGACACCCAAGGTTTTTTTAATCAAGTGGAATAAGTTTCAAGTTATTTATTTATTTTACTTTTTTAAAAGATTTTATTTATTTGAGAGAGAGAGAGTGAGAGAGAGAGCACCAGAGTGGGGTGAGGAGCAGAGGGAGAAGCAGATGTCCTGCTGAGCAGGAAGCCCAGTGTGGGACTCGATCCCAGGACTCTGGGATCATGACCAGAGCAACTGAGCCACCCAGGCACACAGAGTTATTTACATAAATATCTCATTAGGCTCTCATTCTATCTTGATTGTACAGTAATTTTTGTAGCTGAAATTCTCAAAATAAAACAGAAATCAAAATAAACACTCATCAGGTTCTATGTAGATTCAAATAATCCACCATAACAGCCAGTGTAAGTGTTCTCATATATTTCCATTGCAACAAACGCTCCAGTGCAAGCCAGCCTATATTATTGTCAGAATGGAAGGAATAATGAACAGAACACTGAACATACTCAGTCATTTAATTTGTAATTCATTTAGAAGACACCCAAAGCTGATTCATCCCTTAAACTGAACTAAATAAAATCTGACTTGATTTGTTAGAAGTGTGCTGGGGTCTCAACATTAGCAATACTGAAAGACCCTTTTTTTAGGACCTTTTATGACAGTGCCTATTAAGTAGAAACTTATGGGGGAAGAGCAGTTATTTTTAAAGTTCTTAAGAGCATATTATAACTAAGAAAATAAATAAGGTAACAACAACAATATAGCATTAAAACTGTAAATATTGATTTAGAGGATAAAAAGGTGGACAGAAAGGATAAAGTACATTCTGCTCTCGTGTTAAAATCAGTTTTGTTTTCAATTGGGCTCTAAGGCCACTTTCACTTTACAAAGAAACCTACAGCCTAAACCACTGGCTCAGTAAGTTAGACATATTAAACAATTCTTTTGTTGATTTTGTGAAAATAGTAACATTCCAGGTACATTCCTTGACAATCTTGGTGAAAGCTCAGGTTTGGCCCTAGTGACCATATAACTATGCTGCTTTTACATGGATTATATTATAACACAATAAACAGAAACTTTCTGGCTTCTTTACCAGTTTCAGTAACATTTCTAGGAATTTAGTTATTTGCTTTTCTTTCAAAAATAGAACTAGATGACAAAACTGTAATATTGAAAGTAGAGTTTCCTGTTTTAAGTATGTGTCATACTTAACTGCAGAACTAAACTATTTGTACTCAGAAGCAACCCCTTTGAAATGAGAAACATTAAAAATTTCTAATCCAACTGACACTTCCCTCAGTTTACTCCTTCAGTGTTCCATATGCTGTGCACTATTTGGTCTTATTTCAATGTTAAGTCCAGACACTAGCTTGTGCTGTTGAGATTTCAAACTTATTTTGTGAAATTCTGTTAATCTTTCCACTTGACAATGGCTTCATTAGTAATGGAGATCATACCTTTTTACTTTTATTTTCATTGTATAAATGAATTAATAATGCATTTGATAAAAAAATAGTCAAACTCTCAGAAAGGTGTAAAATGAGCTACAGTCCCTCCTCCTTATTTATAAATTCCTAATCTAAACACCAAAGACAACTACTGTCAGTAATTTCCAGAGTAACTTTACAAAATAAAAATACGTATACACTTACAAAAAAAGGGATGCTACTATAAACTTAAATTTCTTTTACTTAAGTTTATCTTAGAGATATTTCTATACCATCACATACAGATACACTATTTCAATCTTTTTAGCTGCTAAATTGTGCTCCATGGACTACATAAAAATAAAAAGCTTCTGGACCACAAAAGAAATAAGCAACACAACTAAAAGACACCCTACTGAATGGGAAAAGATATTTGCAAATGACATATCTAATAAAGGGCTAGTATCTAGATTATATAAAGAACTTACTCAGCTCCACACCAGAAAAACCTCAAATAATCCACTTAAAAAATGGACACAGGACATGAACAGATTTTTCTCCAAAGTAGACATACAGATGACTAATGGACACATGATAATATATAATGCTCAATATCACTCATCATCAGGGAAGCGCAAATCAAAACTACAATGAAACATCCCCTCACACCCTGTCCGAAAGGCTAAAATTAACAACAAAAGAAACAACAGGTGTTGGTGAGGATGAGGAGAAAGGGAACTGTCTCACACTGTTGGTGGGAATGCAAGCTGGTGCAGCCACTCTAGAAAAGAGTATGGAGGTTCCCCATAAAGTTATAATGAATCACCCTACTCTTGATTTTGCCTCAGGTCTCAGGGTTGTGGGATTGAGCCCTGTCTCAGGCTCTCCACTCAGCAGGGAGTCTGCTTCTCTCCCCCTCCTTCTGTCTGCCCCTCTGCTCTTTCTAAAACAAATAAATAAATCTTTAAAAAACAATGAGATATCACCTCATACCTGTCAAAATGGCTAAAATCAAAAACACAAAAAAACGAGTGTTGAGGATATGGGAAAAAAGGAACAATCATGCACTGCTGGTAGGAATGCAAACTGTTGTGGCCAATGTGGAAAACTGTATGGAGGTTTTCAAAAGATTAAAAATAGAATTATCCACTAATTCCACTACTGAGTATTTACCTAAAGAATACAGAAACATTACCGGAAAAAGATATATGCATCCCTATTTTAACTGCAGCATTATTTACAATGGTCAAATTATGGAAGCAACCGTAGTGTCCATTGATAGACAAATAGGTAAAGAAGATGTGAGATGTGTGTGTGTGTGTGTGTGTGTGTGTGTGTGTGTGTGTGTGTGTATAGAGAGAGATAATGGGCACTCAACAATTTAGAATTGTCTAATGATGGAACTTCAGGTAGTTTTCAGGTTATTGCTAGTACAAACAATGCTTAAAGGGACATTCTTGTACATAGATCTTGCTTTATATTTGTAATTTATATATTGTGGGAAATTCTTAGCTTTGTGTTTTGATTACCTCCACTTCTTCCCACTGGTGAAGAAGGGATTCCTGCCCTAGATGGGGATAGCCAACCAAAACCTCCCAACACCAGACAGATAAAATCAACAGTAGTGTATTGGTTAGGTATACTTATAGCCCAGAAGAGGAGAACACCATATGCTACACAGGGACACACAGATATTCCATTTGGGAACAGAATGAACAAGCAAAGGCTGTACTGTAACCTCTGAGAGTGGTGGAACCCCATTTCCCACAGGAGATGTGACTGGCCTGTTTGAACCAAAGCCTTCCATTCAGAAATAATCAGGCATTCTGCTTAGTCCCTGAGATAAAGTTAGTTATTTGAATATGGTACTTTATCTGCACAAACAGGATGAGAAGGGGAACTTGTGGTTGGCTATCCTTTGGGACTCTCTTGGCTTTCCTCAGATGTCAAAATGCATATAATATGGCACTTTAACTTCAGGTCTTTTAATTTTTTAAGGATTTTATTTATTTATTTGATAGAGAGACACAGAAGTAGACAGAGCAGCAGACAGAGGGGCAGGAGAAGCAGGCTCCTTGCTAAGCAGAGAGCCTGATGTGAGGCTCAATCCCAGGACCCTGGGACCATGACCTGAGCCAAAGGCAGACACTTAACTGACTGAGCCACCCAGGCACCCCTTATTTGAATATATTTGAGACACAGTGTTACATTAGTTTCAGGTGTGCAACATTGTGATTCAACTTCTCCACACATTATGCTATGCTCACAACAAGAGTAGCTACCATCTGTCACCATGTAATGCTATTACAGTACCATTGAATGTATTTCCTATCCTTTTATTCCCATGACTTATTCATTCCATAACTGGAAGCCTGTATCTCCCACTCCCCTTCACCCATTTTGCCCATCCCCTACCCCTCTTCCTCTGACCATCAGTTTGTTCTCTATATTTATAGATCTGATTCTGCTTTTAGTTTGTTTTTTAGATTCCACATAGGCGTTCAATCATACAGTATATATCTTTCCGTCTGATTTATTTCACTTAGCATAATACCCTCTAAGTCCATCCATGTAGGTCTTATACCACAAATTAGGATTAGCAGGCCAAAGAATATGTACATTTAAATTTTTATAAATCTAGCCAAATTGCCCTTGGACAAGGGCTGAAATATATGATAGTCCTTATAGTCCTATATCTTTGTAAATGATAGGTATTGTCCAATTTCATAATTTTTTGCCAGTTTAGTGAAAAATGGTATCTTATTGTTTTGATTTGTATGTCTTTGAGAACACTTATTTTTATATGCTTACTAGCCTTATGTATTTATTTTTCTAAGAAATACTTATTTAATGGATCATACTTTTCTTTCTTCCTTACTGTTTTTTAAAGTTCATAGACCTCTGTGCTAAACATGTTAGATATCATTTTTGCACATCACATTGAATACATTATCCATGATTAACAATGTACTACCTTTTAAATTAGGTATATAACTTTCAGAAAATCTTATGCTCTATAGATCTAATTCCATTCAATTTAGTAATTAACTGATACATTCTCCACCCTTAGTGAAAGTGTTTGCTTATCTGTAAGAGGGTAAATATCATGTCCTTAAGAGTCCTCTTTTGTAACTGTTGGTGAAAATTTAATTTGACATTTTTTCCAAATCGTGGTAAAATACACATAATGTAACATGTACCATTTTAATTACTTTTAAGTGTACAGTTCATTAGTAAGTATATTCATATCATTGTGCAACCAATCTCTAGAATTTGTTTATTCCCATTAAATAACAAATTCCCATTTTCCTCTTTCTTTAGCCACTGGAAACCACCATTTTATTATCTGTTTCTATGAATTTGACTACTCTAGAAGCTCATACAAGTGGAGTAATACAGTATTTGTCTTTTTGTAACTACTTATTTCACTTAGCATAATGTCCTCAAGGTTCATCCTTAATATAGTGTGTGTCAAATTTTTTCCATTTCAGGAATAAATATTCAATTTTATGTATATAGCACATTTTTTAAACCAGTGCGTCTGTTGATGGACATTTGGGTTGCTTCCATATTTTGATTATTGTGAATAATATTGCTATGAGCATTGGTATACAGATATCTGTTTAGGTCCCTCCTTTGAATTCTTTGGGGTATAAACCTAGAAGTGGAGTTGCTGGGTTATATGGTAATTCTATTTTAATGTTTTGAAGAATCATCATACTGTTTTTCATTGTGTCTGCATCCTTTTATTTACCCATCAATAGTGCATAAGTGTTCTAAATTCTCCACATGTTCACCAACACCTGTTAATTTGTTTTTTTTAAATAATAACCATACTAATCAGTTCTATGGTGATATTTCATTGTGGTTTTGATTTGCATTTTTCTGATGACTAGTGGTATTGGCATCTTTTTATACACTTGTTAGCCATTTATATATTTTCTTTGGCAAATTTATATTCAAGTCTTTTGTTCATTTTTAAATTGGGTTATTTCTTGCTGTTGTTTAGTTGTAAGAGTTCTTTATATTATATATATGATATATATGATATATATGATATATATCATATATATATATATTCCTTTTCAGATAAGGGATTTATTGTTTACATTCTGATAATTTCTAGTCCTTGAATTTCTGAGATACATTACTGTGATGATTAACTTTTTGGGTTAATTTGACTGGGTCACAGGCTGGCCAGAAATTCAGTCAGACATTATTCTGGGTGTGTCTGTGAGGTGTTTCTGGATAAGATTAACATTTGAATAAGTAGATTGAATTAAGCAAATTGCCCTTTCCAAGATGGATGAGCTTCACACAATAAACTAAAAACCTGAATAGAAAAAAAGGGCTGAGTAAGAGGGTACTTGGTCTATCTGAGTCATGAGCTAGAATGTTGGTCTTTTCTGGCCTTTGGACTAGTACTGAAGCATTGGCTTTTCTTGGGTCTGGAGCCTGCTGCCTTTTGGAATGGATCTTGCACTATTGAATACCCTTGTTTTGTCATTTAGACCTGGACCAGAACAACACTTGGGCACTCCTGGGTCTTTAGTTTGCTGACTGCAGATATTCAGATTTTTCAGCCACCATTATTGTGTGGATCAATTTTTTATAACAAATCTCTCTCTGGAAGTATACATACATTCTATTGCTTCTGTTTCTCTGGAGATCTCTCACTAATATAATCTCTTTATAAACCCAATGCCGCTTATACTTACTTTTGAGATGAACTTCCTTCAGTTTTACACTATAGTTGTCCAATCATGGGGTATCTTTAATCTTTAGTCCCAGGAATATTGTCATCTGAATTCCTGATCCAACATCCTTCTAAAGCCACCATGTGTGAAAATTTACTGTCATTTTGGTTTCATTTAAAAAAATTAACAGTCAATTCTAGAGTTTAAACTGACATTGCCCAGCTAATCTTTTACTTGTCACATGCAGTCAATCACAATCTTCTGCTACAGGAATGTCATATAAAAATATTGTGCAGAAATAGAAAACTTCTATCTACTTATAAGCAGAAGTGAAGATAAATCCCAAATCACTACAGGTAAGCTTAAAAACACTGGATGTAGTTAACTTGTTAAGGAATTCACTAAAGACAGTGACTCATCTTTGGTAAGAAATAAGTGTTTTTGCTAAACTTAGAAGGAAGCAGTCTCAATACTAAATAAAGGAACTGCGGGTAAGCCTAAATAAACAAAGAATGCTGAAACACTGAAAAGAAAAGAAATAAAATAAAATAAAATAAAATGGAAAAAAAGGATTAAAAGAAAAACCCACATGAAACAAATCATGCTCATAGAGGGACCCAACAGATAGATGTTAGTCTTCCTCTGATACCTACTTTCCCACACACCCACTCACTTCTATCCTAAACAGGAAGAAAGTACAAAGTGCTCTTTGGGGGAGACTAATTCATAAAAATCTCATATAGCTGACAGAATAACCTGGTAGTTTAGAAAGAACTACAGTAGCTGGGCATTCTTGGAATTTGCTCCAGCTTCTTTGTGAAGGGCATCTAATCCTGCCTATTATTTTTTTCTTATAAAAATTATATACTTGCATATATTCAAGAGAGAGAATGTAGCTTTTTAGAAATATATATTTGAGTCACAAGCCCCATGAAACACAGATGTCACTTGGATGATAGCTGATAATATGAGAAAAAGGTCTCATTTTCTACCTTGTCAGTATCATCATGTTACTATTCAGAAAAATATATACATAGCTCCATTAAAAGCCTCTCTGACATTCCCAGTGATGGCTGCTCAGATTCACATTAGTACTGCCAGCTACTCTGTGCTCCCTGAGGAACCTTGTATGTTGACTAAATTAAATATTGGGGCTCAATACCATAAAGGAAAGTCTGGACTGAAAGTCAAACTGCTGTAGGTTTCTTCTACAATATTGTCAGTTGCCCATTTCTACTGCTAACTTCCTACAGTTCTTACACACTTGGCTGTATTTCTCCATTACTCATTTAGTAATTGGTAAATTTATGAAGAATTTAGTTTAAAAAAGAAATCAAAATTGAAAGCTGACACCAAAATGTAATTTGAAAGGTGATACAATAGAATAAGGGTGTAGATGTATTAGAATGTTCAGATCCAATAAAACAGCAGCCATAACTTAGAATAAGATATCACAGAATTAGAGACAAAGGAAGTAAGCATATTAACAAATCAGCACTGATTACATGATATTTCCTTACATATCTCTTATGATCGTAATCCCACAGGAGAAAGTGTTATCATATTTTTCAATGTTAAGTAAAATTTTTGGCATCATATATAGAAATATGCATATCCACATTTAATATACAATTTTAAGACATACTGAATAAAAAAAACTTTTTGCATAATCTTATATGAAGAGAGAAATCAGTGGTAATCCTTCCATTATAAAGGATCTTTTGTCAGCCAATTAACATTATTGGTTATCTAGTTGGTATGTGGTACATAAGTATACAGCAGTACTGTTTATAAGTTCACATTTAACTGCCACTAAAACTAATTTTGTGGTCAAGGATTCTATAAAGAATTCAAAACCTCAGAAAACTTTTGCCTTTTAAATTCTTTTCTTTAATCTCTTTTCATTGTACAGGTACATATTTATCCTTACATTCTCTTATAAAAATACTTCTATCTTATCTTACTGAAGTAAGGTGTAATATAGATCTAAAAACGAGAATTGGGAATTGTACTTGAAAATTGAATTAAACCCCAAAAGACTTATCAGAAGGTATGACTTTTAAGACAGTACTCTTATCTGAGGATAGGAAACGTTCTGTAATAAGTATAAAACAAATACAATCATAAAATTTAGGCATTTGATTTACAGCATGTAAGACACAAGACAATAAAATATCTACATAGCAGGTATTCTGCCACCCCAACTCCTACCCTAAAACCCCCAGGGGAAAGACAAAAAAATCCATAATCACTCTGACAACTCTATTTAAAGCACTCATACCTTTAAATGACAGCATTAAGATAGTTAAGATCATTAAATTGCCCCAAATTAGACCTATTTTGGTTTCATTAAAACTATGTCATTTACAAATAAATTATGGGTTTATTCATAAATGCTGAGGCTTTGAAAATGTTAAAACAAAACAAAACACAAGTCCATAAGCATTTTACAAAGATTAAGACCTAATTTAGGGAAAACCAGCCTTACCAGCCAGGATGTCCTTCACCTAACCATTGTGAAGGAACTAAGACAGAGCTACTCTGAAGAGTAGCACGAAAGATTCAAAATCCAGATTAATTTAACATATGCATTTGTTATTGAAATTAGAAAATATTGCCTTTATATGGGCTTTGGTCCATGTTTGGAAACACTGGAACAAGGTAAGAAATGTGGATTAGCAAAAAGATTTAGTTCTAAGTCTTGGCACTTTGACTATTATGGCAAAAGAACATGGATACTTAAAAACACAAATTACAAAGTGCACTCAAATTACATAGAAACGTTATCTTAAAAAAATAAAAATAATTCCTAAAATAGTTTTCAATAAGCAAATTAAGTCATGATCATTTTGAAAATTTGAACAGTATATTAAGTTTAAAAGTGATACACATGAAGTAAAAGCACAGCGTTCTTCTCAATTCTGGCCATTACTAATCTCCCTATAAAGTAATGCCACCAACAACACAAGGAAAAAACATTTTGGGAGAGTAGACTTACCCAAGCAAATGTTTAGAAATAACATAACTGTGGATGACTGAAATTAAGTCACCCAAAGAAAAGACTATTCCTAGATGATTTAATAATATCTCACGTGAATTTTGAAATCTGATTTCATGAAAATGTAAATCATAGCTAGAGAAATCTAGATCCAGTACACATCACAAGACATCTCCAAAAGAATGTACTTAATGTTTATTGTATCCCATCGGTAATACTGAGTAAAATCTAATGTTTAGTCCATTGTTATTTTATATTAATGTGCATTTTTTGAAGTTTTCACTAATAATTTCAGTAATAGGGAATAAATATTTTAAAAGTCACCAAGATAATATGTTTGGCTACATTTACCTGTTGTTGCTGTATTGTTTTGCTAATATTGCATTCTGTCCCTAGAAGCATCAACCATTCCAATTTCTTTTTTTAATATTTTTTTTATTTATTTGACAGACAGAGATCACAAGTAGGCAGAGAGGGGGAAGCAGGCTCCCCGCCGAGCAGAAAGCCCGATGTGGGGCTCGATCCCAGGACCCTGGGATCATGACCCGAGCCCAAGGCAGAGGATTTAACCCACTGAGCCACCCAGGTGCCCCAACCATCCTAATTTCTATTCACACATGCATCTTGTTCTAAAGCATGTGGTGCAACAGACTTAAAATCATTACTACCGGTTAAGTGTAAAAACTAATTCTATTTTTCCCAGCACATTAATTTGTGATTGATGTTAACTAAACTTACTGTGGTAATAATTTCACAATATACACATATATCAAACCATTATGTTGTACACCTTGGAATAATGCAATGTTATATGCCAATCATATCTCAATAAAATTGGAAAAAAATAATATATCATTAAGGCAATAATTTAAAAAAACTGAATAAAAATATATAGTTTTACTTTGGACTAGATTAAATATATTTTATACAAAGAAACTTTTAAATAGTTAGTTTAAGTTTCCAATATTGTAACTTAATAGCCTTTCTTGTGCATGACTAGTTATAGTATAAATATCACTTAAGTTTTATTTAAATTCCAGTTAGTTAACATACAGTGAAATATTAGTTTCAGGTGTAGAATTTAGTGGCTCATCACCTACATACAATGCCAAGGGCTCATCACAACGAGTGCACTCCATAATATCTATCACCTATTTAACCCATCCAGTGGCCCATCTGCCCTCCATTAATCCTCAGCTTCTTCTCTATACTTAAGAGTCTGTCTCATGGTTTGCATCTCTTTTTTCCCCCTTTGTTCATCTATTTTGTTACTTAAATTCCACATGAGTGAAATCATATAGTACTTGTCTTTCTCTCACTGACATACTTCACTTAGCATAATATGCTCTAGCTCCATTCATGTCATTGCAAATGGCAAGATGTCATTCTTTGATATGCCAAGAAAGAAGTTGCCACAGCAACTGTCAAAGAGATTACTGCCCGTGTTCTCCCCTATGATTTTGATGGTTTCTTGTTTTGCATTTGGATCTTTCATTCATTTTGAATTCATTTTTCTGAATGGTGTAAGAAAGTGGGTCCAGTTTTCCAAACATCATGTGTTGAAGATACTGTCTTTTTTATTGGATATTCTTTCCTTTGTCAAAGATTAGTTGACCATATAGTTGTGGGTCAATTTCCAGGTTTTCTATTCTGTCCTATTATCTATGTGTTCATTTTTGTGTGATTACTACATACTCTTGACCAATACAGCTTTGTAATATAACCTGAAGTATGGGACTGCAATGCTTTCAACATTGCTTTTCTCCTTCAGGGTTGCTTTGGCTATTCAGGGACTTTTGTGGTTACATAAAATGTTTAGGATTGTTTGTTCTTGCTCTGTAAAAAATGCTGGTGGGATTTTGATAGGGATTGCATTAAATGTGTAGATTGCTTTGGATACTATAGATATTTTAACAGTATTTATTCTTCCAATCCATAAACATGGGATGTTTTTCCATTGCTTTGTGTCCTCTTCAATTTCTTTCATAAGTGTTAATTTTTTCAGAGTACAGATCTTTCACCACTTTGGTTAGGTTTATTCCTAAGTATCTTATGGTTTTTGATGCACTTGAAAATGGAATTGACTCCTTGGTTTCCTTTCTGCTGCTTCATTATTGGTGTATAGAAATGCAAAAGGTTTCTGTTTGTTGATATTGTACCTGTGACTTTACTGAATTCAAGTATCAGTTCTAGGAAATTTTGAAAATTTAGTTACAGTACATCTTTTTTTTATTTATTTCTTTTCAGCATAACAGAATTCATTATTTATGCACCACACCCAGTGCTCCATGCAATACGTGCCCTCCATAATACCCACCACCTGACTCCCCAACCTCCCACCCCCCACCCCTTCAAAACCCTCAGATTGTTTTTCAGAGTCCATAGTCTCTCATGGTTCATCTCCCCTTCCAATTTCCCCCAACTCCCTTCTCCTCTCCATCTCCCCATGTCCTCTATGTTATTTGTTATGCTCCACAAATAAGTGACCATATGATAATTGACTCTCTCTGCTTGACTTATTTCACTCAGCATAATCTCTTCTAGTCCCATCCGTGTTGCTACAAAAGTTGGGTATTCATTCTTTCTGATGGAGGCATAATACTCCATAGTGTATATGGACCACATCTTCCTTATCCATTCGTCTGTTGAAGGGCATCTTGGTTCTTTCTACAGTTTGGTGACCGTGGCCATTGCTGCTATAAACATTAGGGTACAGGTGGCCCTTCTGTTCACTACATCTGTATCTTTGGGGTAAATACCCAGTAGTGCAATTGCAGGGTCATAGGGAAGCTCTATTTTTAATTTCTTAAGGAATCTCCACACTGTTCTCCAAAGTGGCTGCACCAACTTGCATTCCCACCAACAGTGTAAAAGGGTTCCTCTTTCTCCACATCTTCTCCAACATACATTGTTTCCTGTTACAGTATATCTTGATGTTGGCCTGCTTTTGTTGATTTCGATGGGAGTTCTCTGTGCCTCCTATATTTGGATGTCTGTTTCGTTCCCCAGATTAGGGAAGTTTTCAGCTGTTATTTCCTCAAGTAAATCTTCTTGACCCTTTTCACTTGCTTTTTTTTTTCTGGGACTCCTGTAATGAGGATGTTATTTTGAGTTCTTTAAGTCTAGTCTTGTGACCCATAACTATTTCTCTATTTTGTTCAGCTTTATTATTTTCCATATTCCTTTGCTTCTTCCATCCTTGCAATTATTACATCTAGTCAGTTTCCAATCTCAGTTATTATATGTTCATTTCTGACTTTTTAAACTGTTTTAGCTCTGTAGTAAGGGCCTTCCTGATGTATTCTGTACTTTTCCCTAGCCCAGTCAGTATCCTTATGATTATTGCTTCAAATTCTCAATCAGGCATGCTACTTAATGTCTACTTTGATTAGAACTCTTGCCATGACCTTTTCTTGTTCTTTCTTTTGGGATGAATTCCTCCATTTTGGCATTTTGTGTAGGTCACTGTCTTCTCTGTGTTAGAAAAGTCTGTTAGGTTTCCTGTTCTTGAGAGTAATGGCTTTATGCAGAAGAGGTCATATATTGTCCAGGGCCTGGCCCTGCAGGGAGTGTTGCTGGCATGTGCTGTGTCTACTCTGCTGCCCTGTTTTGGCTGTTCTACCTTTCATGTCAGTCATTTGCAGGGATACTCTTTGTCTGCAGTGGACAGTGTCTGGACATTGGCCAGAGTCTGGGGAGTTTTAACTAGATATGCTCTCGTCTGCTTGTTAATTGAGACCTGATGCTAGTAGAACTGAAACCTTGCAGAAGTCTCTGTTCTGGAGACATGATGTTTGCAAGTGTTTCTGCTGATCTTCTGGGGATGGGCTCTGCTGCTCTGGGACTTAGGCACACTTGCCAGAGAAAAGCAGTACCTGCAGATCCATAGGGGGTGGGGCTTGGTGAAAGTGTGTTAGGGAGCCAGTTTTGGCACTTGTGCTATTTAGTGAATCTGGTTTATGTTGAAGGTTGGGAGGAGAGAAATGGAACCAGCCAGCTCTGCCTCTGTGCTTGCTGCTCACAGGGCAGCACTCTTAGAAGAGCAAATAATCTCTCCTTGTGTGTCCCAGGCATTCTTCAGATTGCCATTTTTATGCTTTCCATTTCCTGATTGCTTGCCTGCTTGTGTCACGTGTCGTGCACTTTGGACTGTATTCCAGCCAAGTCTGCTGACATTAAAACTCCAAGCTTTCAGGATGTGTTGCGGTGGAGGCCTGCACTAGTCTTCTGGGTAAGTGAACCGCCATGTCGGCATGGTTGTAGGTATAACCAAGAAGGGCAGTTGTGCCAGAGTGGAGGGTTGTGAGACTTGGAGCAAGCAGGCTGAACAGCCTTTGTCAGGGTGAGAAGCCCTCAGCAGGTGTTTATGCACCCATGTTGAGGGGTGGGGAAAGGAAATGGTGCCTACCACTTCTTTTTTCCCCAGAGAGGCATTGATGAATGTCACCTTTCACGGATGAGCTCCAAGAACAGAGTATAGTCTCTCCCCTCCTTGCCTTAGGTGATCCTCAGTTCATGATATTAGCTCTGGGGATATTTGCCTGCCTTCTCTCCAGGAGTGGGGTAGTGTCCTCAGCATTCTTTCTCAGCCAAACTTGTAGAATTTTAAAAACTCCAATCTCAAGCTGCACTGGTTGCAAAAACATGAAAATCAGCCCCTCTCATTTTCCCAGCCAATGGCTTTGGGGAAGTGTTCTCCTTGTGTGTTTCCCTGTATCTCCTCTCTCCCTTTCTCTCTTTCTCTCTCTCTCTTTCTCTCACTCTTTTTCTTCCTAACCAGGGCTCCCTTTCCTCTGAAATGCCCTCAATCCATTTCTCCCCCAAACAACATCTCCACACTTCCTACTTTCCCCAATGTGGCCTCTTCTCTCCCTCTAGTTGTGTAGTTTATTCTGTCAGTCTTCAGGTCTATTTCTTGAGTATTTATAATGATTTGATAGTTATCTAGCTGTTTTCAAGGCACAAGGAAAGCTTAGGGTCCTCCTACTATGCCACCAACGTAGCTCCCCTCTCTTATAGTATAGATATTTTTTTAAAAATCATATTCCAAAATTTTGTTTAGTTTTTAACTAGAAGTTACTAGAGGGCAGGAGTTGGAAGAATTAACTTCCTTTTGTACACTTAGCATAGATTTAAGAGTATAATTCTGAGGCATGTGGCTCATAGAACTACAGAAAAAGTAGATCTCTAGCAATTCTTCAATCCAGGCTGGACAACTTCAAAATTATCCAAGATAATTGAGTATCAGTATTTGTGGCTGTCTAGTGTATAAAAGGAGAATCTATGCAAGTTACCAAAAGATTCTAATTTATTATAACTTGTGACCTCATGTAAATAAATAGTAAATAAAATAAAGTAATTGACTCATTTTTCACACATTCTCTTGCACAAGAAAATAGCTTAAAGAGCTAGTCAGTTAACCATTGTTAACATGGTTAACAATAAGGGATTCAAATGGAGACTTGTCCCATAATACGACATACCTAAGATGTGGATAACTGTTATTGGTTATAGCAGAACTATATTGGTAAAGCAGATAAATGAAGAAATTGATAACTACTATACAATCAATTTAATTTTGAAAGGCTTAAATTTTGTGCACTCCATTGCAGGTTTTACATGTATCCATATAGCCTTTGTAAAATTGTAAAATTTAAAAAGAATTGTAAAATTCACTGTGTTTCATAGTGTAATATGTCCACCATTACAGGACTATATGGAATATTTCACCTCCCTAAAAATAAATCCTCTGGAACCTGGGGATTTATTCAACAATAATGCCCCAATGAATCCTTGGAAACCACTGACCTGTTTATCATCTATATAGTTTTACCTTTTTCAGAATGTCATATAAATGGAATCATACAGATGAAGGCTTTTAAGACAGGTTGTTTCTCCTAGGAAAATGCATTTAAGATTCAATGTCTTTTTTAAAAAAGATTTTATTTATTTTTTTGACAGACAGAGATCACAAGTAGGCAGAGAGGCAGGCAGAGAGAGAAGGGGAAGCAGGCTCCCTGCTGAGCAGAGAGCTCGATGCGGGGCTTGATCCCAGGACCCTGAGATCATGACCTGAGCTGAAGGCAGAGGCTTTAACCCAATGAGCCACCCAGGCGCCCCCATCAATGTCTTTTTTAAAAATAATTTTTGAACAGTGTTCACATACAATATTCATACAGTGATTCAACATATCTGTGTGTTATGCTATGCTCACCACAAGTGTAACTACCATATGATACCATGCATTATTATTATAATATCATTGACTGTGTTCCCTATGCTGTGTCCTTCATCCCTGTGACTTATTCATTCCATAACTGGAAGCCTGATCTCCCATTGCCCTTCACCAACCTTGCCCATCCTCCCATGCCCCCTTCCTTCTGGCAACCATCAATTTGTTCTCTGTATTTATAGAGAGCAAATTTATTTGTTCTTTATATATTTATTTGTATATTTATTTCTGCTTTCTGTTTATTCATTTGTCTTATATATAGACTCCACATTTGAGTGAAATCACATGGAATTTATGTTTCTCAGTACGCTTTATTTCACTTAGCACAATACCCTCTGGGTCCACCTGTGTTGTCTCAAATGACCCGATCTTATACATTTTTTAGGGAAGTCTAATGTTTTACTATAAGTATATATGTGTGTGTGTATCACATTTTCTTTCACCACTTTGTTAAGAATGTTTATCATGATTGAATGTTGAATTCTGTCAAACATTTCTTCTGCATCTTTCGAGATAATCTTATGAGTTTTATTGTTTGTTTTTTGATATGGTATATCACACTGATTTGCAAATATTCAAATTCTTCACTTCCATTTAGTTGGTAAATATTTTTCCAACCCTTCATTTTCAGTTTCTTTGTTTTTTTTTAAAAAGATTTTATTTATTTATTTATTTATTTATTTATTTGACAGAGAGAGCATGAGCAGGGGGAGAGGTGGGGGAGAAGAAGGCTCTCCACTGAACAGGAAGACCAATGCGAGGCTCAATCCCAGGACCCTGGGATGATGACCTTAGCCAAAGACAGCCGCTCAACCGACTATGTTTTTAGGTCTGAGGTGAGTTGTAGGCATCATATAGATAGGTGTTTGTTTTTAATCTATTCAGTTACCCTATCTCTTTGGATTGAAACATTTAAGCCATTTACATTTAAAGTAATTATTGACAGGTATGTATTTATTGGCAATTTGTTACTTGTTATCCAGTTGTTTTTATAGTTCTTCTCTCTTCCTTTTTCTTAGCTTGCTCTCTCTCTTTGTGAGTGATGAGTTTCTGTAGTGTTATGTTAGGCTTTCTTTCTCCTTACTACTTGTGTCTCTATTATACGTTTTGGGTTCATGATTACCATGAGGTACATAAAAACTTTCTCTATATATAGCAATCTGCATCAAGTAGATGGTCCTTCCAGTTTAAAATCTCAAACACATTCTTAAAAAGTTTTTTTTTACTCCCTCAGCTACATTTTATGTATATAATGTCATATTTTACACCTTTTATTCATAATTTTCTTACATGTAATTATGGCTATGTCTTTTCCACTTAAAGAAGTCCCTTTAATATTTCTTGCAAACCTAATTAAGGGTGATAAACTCTTTTAATTTTTGTTTGTCT
Organism: Mellivora capensis; assembly: GCA_004024625.1. NCBI lineage: Eukaryota > Metazoa > Chordata > Mammalia > Carnivora > Mustelidae > Mellivora > Mellivora capensis. Next base: position 767 of record PISX010017369.1, on the reverse strand, counting down.
GAGAAACTCTTTATCTTTCCTTCAATTCTGAATTCTGAATTCAATTCTCAATTCTGAATGATAACCTTTCTGGGTAGACTATTCTTAGTTATAGGTTCTTTCCTTTCAACACTTTGAATATATCATGCCTCTCCCTTCTGGTAAAGTTTCTGCTGAAAAATCAGCCAGTTTCTCAGAGTTTTAGTAGCTCCTCTGTCATTTGGCAGAGTTAAAGGGCTGGATCTTTTATAAACTAATTGTTCTTTCAAGTCACAACATTTTTTTTATTTTATTATTATTATTTTTTTGTGACCAAGGACAGACAAATCTGCTCCAGGTCCCTCAGTATTTTCTCACCCCCTTGCAGTTTGCTGCTTTGAGGGTCAGAGTTCCCTTCATTACTGTGTCTCTGTCGTTGTTGCTGTTCCCATTTGGCATTCTATCTTTTGTTGTGCAGAAGCAGTTCAGGCAGTCCTCAGTTATTTTTTTTTAATTTTTTTTAAATTTCTTTTCAGCATAACAGAGTTCAGAGTTTTACACCACACCCAGTGCTCAATGCAATGCGTGCCCTCCACAATACCCACCACCTGGCTCCCCCAACCTCCCACCCCCCCGCCCCTTCAAAACCCTCAGGTTATTTTTCAGAGTCCATAGTCTCTCATGGTTCATCTCCCCCCCCAATTTCCCTCAACTCCCTTCTCCTCTCCATCTCCCCATGTCCTCCGTGTTATTTGTTATGCTCCACAAATAAGTGAAACCATATGATAATTGACTCTCTCTGCTTGACT
>PISX010017368.1:0-43578 GCA_004024625.1 Mellivora capensis | reverse complement strand
TTTTCCAGAGCGGTTGCACCAGCTTGCATTCCCACCAACAGTGTAGGAGGGTTCCCCTTTCTCCGCATCCTCGCCAGCATCTGTCATTTCCTGACTTGTTAATTTTAGCCATTCTGACTGGTGTGAGGTGATATCTCATTGTGGTTTTAATTTGTATTTCCCTGATGCCGAGTGATGTGGAGCACTTTTTCATGTGTCTTCAGATATACAGGGCTTTGCAATCACAAAGGCATATCGGGGTTTGTATTTGGATATGGAATCAGTATAACCATAACCATAATTTATGAAATACTGAAAATGACTTTTTTCTTACATATTCATGATCACTAAAGCTAGCCCTTTTAAAAAATATTATCTGTGTTCCTTTTCTGGATACTGAGTGTGTTTTCTATGTTATAGAAGTAGCTTAAATAGTCACAGTGACTTTGGTCCTGGTAATAATTTTTTGAATGTGGCCCTCAAAGCACAGGTAAAAGAGCAAAATAGAGCAAAAATAAAAAACAAATAAAAATTAAAATTAAAAATTAAATTAAAATTAATTTAAAAATTAAAAATTTTAAAAAGTAATGGGACTACATCAAGCTAAAAAGCTTCTGCACATCAAAGGAAGCCATCAACAAAATGAAAAGGCAACCTATGGAATCGAATAAAAATATTCGCAAACCACATATATGAAATGGGGGAATATCCAAAATATATAAGGAACTCATACAACTCAATAGAAAAAAACCCTAAGTAATCTGGTTAAAAACTAGGCAGAGAATCTGAATAAACATTTTCAAAGATGACATACAAATATCCAACAGGGACGTGAAAGGGTATTCCACAACACTAGTCATCAGGAAAGGCAAATCAAAACTTCAGTGAGCTATCACCTTACACCTGTTAGAAAGGTTTTTATTGAAAAGTCAAGAGATAAGTATTGGCCAGAGTGTGGGGAAAGGTAACACTTATGAACTGTGGGTGGGAATGTAAATTGGTGAAGCCATGTGGAAAACAGTACAGAGGTTCCTCAAAACATAGAACCACCACATGATCCAGGAATCCCACTACGGTACCGGATATATAGCCAAAGGATATATATAAAAACTGTCTTGAAGAGGTATCTGTACTCCCATGTCCATTGCAGCGTTATTCACAATAGCTGAGACAAGGAAACGACCTATTTCCCTTGACAGATGACTGGATAAAGAAAGTACATAGCACAATGGCATATTATTCGGCTGTATGAAAGAAAGAAATGCTGCCATTAGAGACAATATTGATGAAGCTTGAAGACATTAAGGAAAGTGGAATAAGCTTGACAGAGATAGACAAATAGTGTAGAACCTCCTTTATATGTGGATGAGAAAACAGTCAAATTCATAGAAGCTGGAAGTAGAACAGCAGTTACTAAGGGCTAGAGGGTGGGGAAAATGGAGATATGCCAGTCAAAGTATACCAACTTTCACTTCCAGGATGAATGAATTCTGGAGATGGAACATGCAGCATGGTGACTATGGTGCATATTGTTCTGTATACGTGAAATCTGCCGAGAGAGTAGATCTTAAATGATCCCACTACACACAAAAAAGGGGAGGACTCCAGGGTGATGGATGTGCTCATTAACTCAACTGTGGTAATCTTTTTAGTATGCATATGTATACAAAGTGAATTCATTGTACACCTTAAATGCACACAACTTTTGTTTGTCAATTATATCTCAGTATAGATGATCATGTTTTAGAGCAAGTGACAGAAAGTATCTCTCGGGTTAGAAATGGGGAAGAAGGAAATGTATAAAGAATTAGGTGCCACAGCAGGTTAAAAACACCATAAAGCTCAGAGTAAATTTCCATCTTGCTGCTGATTTGCATACAAACTATACACAGGTAGAGCGAGAAATGGGGAGATCATTTGGCTTACATGGAAGAGGAAAAGGCTACATCCAGTTAATTTTTTCAAAACTCCTTTTTTAACTTATCCACACACACAGCTTTGCATAATCAACTCTAGAATGTGGGTAGTGTCATTTTCAGCTTTGGATGGAGGAAGCGGTCTTCACCAAACTTAACTGATGATGACTGAAAGCTGGCACAGAGACTGGACTGAGGAGAACACATGCCAGGATAACCACTGGACACCTGTCTTTCCTGGATCTATGAAAATATCTGCTACCTTATACATGGATAGAGGTAGAGAAATGATAAAAAAGCACGTCCTTAGACACTGAAGTCCAAAACCTGATGCCAAGTTCAAGTGCTGTCTCACCAGAGTATTTCCAAGTCTATTTAGTCTATTTAGGGATCCCTCAAGAAACACTAGTCATGGCCTCAGTGCTACAGGACCGGCAGGTACCATCCCCTCAAGTGTCAAGCCATGTTGATAATTTGAGACCTTGTAGCTAGTGATACTCCCTCTTCACATGCCAGCTGCCTCTACTAGGTCAGTGCACATCTCAGCCAACGGAGATGTTTCTGGTGCTAGTCTAGACATTGAGAACACCCACTGGCTTGGTAGACAGCAACTGGCAAGAAGGGAAACTCCTAGCCAAGGAGGGTTTGGAGAAGGCCCGATTCTGGCCTCTTACAAGAAGCTGCATTCATACCATTCACTAGAGGAGCCGCACAGAGCCACTGTACATGCCATCTCTGCCTTCTTCAGTCAGTGGGAGGGAGGCCAGTTAATGACTTTTTTCAACTCTTTATCAAAATCAATTAATGCATTGCTACATTTAGATAGTGGCACCTATGCAGGGGACCATCAGGCTTCCCCAACAGCCTTTTCATTAAGGAGATACTTTTTAGGTCCATCGTATCCTACATCTCCGTGGTATAATATGACACCTCAAATCACAGGCCTGTTGGTCTCACAAAGTGTCACAGCCCCTTCAGGCAACAGAGTCAACTTAAGTCTGACTTAACCTGTTTTTTACTGTCATCAACAACTGAAGACTGGCTCAGGCACAGGCAGAGAATCAGCAGGAAGACACAATGTGAGTACATGGGGCCATGGGTAGAGAAGGGCAGGGGATGTGCTGCTCACAGGAAATGAAAAGCTCTAAAGCCCAAAGCATTTCCGTTCATTTTTTCCATGTAGTTCCCTTGAGGTTATGCAGCTGAATATTCTCAGAGCTGAGAGCGGACTGGCTTATTATAAACTATTCATTCTACCTTCTGATATTTCCAGGTCCTCTGTTAGGACGATTGACTCAGCACTCAGTTATTCCTCAAATCAAAGCAGATGTGCATCTAATGTGTCGGATCCTAGTGTCATGGAAGGCAGCAAGATGAAAGAACATAGTGGAATTTTGACCTTACTTCTTCCTTTAAAGACAGTTCTCCTGTTTATGTAAACTAAGCCTGGAATAATAGAGTTTTGACAAATGAGAAAGGGAAGAGTTTCTAAGGTAACTAATGACATAGACCTTGAGAAGGATTATATAGTTAACATTTCAGTATAAGTCACAGTTTCTTCTTGTCTGGGACATATGAAGACATTTCAAAAAATGTGACATGGGGGGTGCCTGGGTGGCTCAGTTGTTAGGCATTTACATTTGGCTCAGGTCATGATACCAGAGACCTGGGATCAAGCCCCGCGTTGGGCTCTCTGTGTAGCGAGAAGCCTGCTTCTCCCTTTTCACTCCCCCTGCTTGTGTTCCCTTTTTCGCTCTCTGTCAAATAAATAAATAAAATCTTTAAAAAAAAATTACATGGTTTACCAACAAATCTAGTGCATTGTCCCAGATTGGTCTTCTCTGTCAGATAAGAGAAAATTTTAGAGTAAAAATAATACTAACAATTACAACACAACATTTAGCCATTGCTGGCTCTGTATATTATCCACATTTTACAGATGAGAAAGGTGAGGTACAGTACAGTTGGATAACTTTCTTACATCACGTAACTAGAGACAAATACTTATAAACTGGCAAGGAAATGAGATTGAATTTTGTGTCATAAAATTCTCTATATTCTCCTTCATTTTTGAAAGAAAAATCTGTCTGTCCCCTGAGAGGCAGCAACTTAAAGAATACCTGCAGTAGAGTTAAACTGAAATTGTTTAACTGAAATGTATGAAAGGAGTCATTAAAATATGAAAAAGATTCTCAAGGAAGGTAATTCTCTTGTAGTCAATGAAGCAGAGCCAAAAAGTATGTTTGTAGATTGATTATAATTCACTGCAAAAGAAAACATATAAAGATATGTTTAAAAAAAATGTTAACTAGGGGCACCTGGGTGGCTCAGTCAGTTAAGCACCTGCCTTCAGCTCAGGCTGTGATCTCAAGGTCCTGGGATCCAGTCCTGTGTCAGGCTCCCTGCTCAGTGGGAGTCTGCTTCTCCCTCTCTCCACTCACGCTCTCTCTCCGTCTCTCTCAAATAAATAAATATTCTTAAAAATAAAATAAAAGCATGCTAACTGTAATTATTGTGTACTTGTATTAGAATGAAAGGCAAGATTTTTTTAACTTCTTGTTCTACCATTTCTGGATGTGTGTGTGTGTATGTTTGTAACTAACAACAGTGTGTTTAAGAAATAAACTATGTAAGCCTAGCCTCTTTCTGCACAAGATGGCTGTGGATGCTATAATATTTATGTAGTTTATGACTTTTTATCACCAGTCATGAAGTTGGGAAATTCCTCCTTTAAGAATACAGAAGAACAGGGGCGCCTGGGTGGCTCAGTGGATTGGGCCGCTGCCTTCGGCTCAGGTCATGGTCTCGGGGTCCTGGGATCGAGCCCCGCATTGGGCTCTCTGCTCGGCGGAGGCTGCTTCCCCCTCTCTCTCTGCCTACTTGTGATCTCTCTCTGTCAAATAAATAAATAAAATCTTTTAAAAAAAAAGAATACAGAAGAACATAGTCTTTTTTGCATTTTGGGCAGTCGTTAATTAAGACAACACACAGGAAAAAGACAACAAGTTATAAACTATAAAGGGTATTTTACTTAAAAAAAAAAAAAGCACAAAGTCCCACTTTCAAAATGCTTAGAATCTAGTGAAAGACAAGTTAAACTCAATTGCGGAATTGGTGTTCAGTTTCCTTTGACTGCATGTTAATTTCAAGTATGGGAGAATATATATACCCCCCCCCACCCAGAAGCCCTTCAAAAAATTATCATTATACCAAGGGAAAAGAAATGAAATGAAATGGTTTGGAGTTGACTCAAACTGTGAATATCAGAATTCTAATTTGGCTCTAAACTCAGGAAAAAAAGTCTACCCTCCTGGTATAATACTTTCAAAGCAAATGGAATCCATCATGCATGAAAAATCTCTGACCTTTAATGGTCATTTTACCAATTGAAAAGAGTTTCAAACACTCAGTTGTGGAAAGGAAATAGACATTTGCTCACAGTCTGTAGACTCCAGCTCAGTGGAGAGTAATTTTCCATTGATGGGGAGAAATCATGGAAATGACACAGCTATGGCTAGCCTTAGAGGCTGGTCCTATATAAACTTCATCCATGATACCATGTTTTTCTTTTGTGTGGATAAAACATCAGCCAAGCCTATTACTAGATGTGCTAGTACAAGATGTTACTAATATTTTTGAGGTGACCTGTACTTATGTGATACAGTTTTGTCTCTAGATTTACAGCCGATATAGTTGATACACTTGCAATACTTACACAAGCACAATTAAAATTCTGTTGGGAAAGCAAAAAGTACTGTTTCAAAATTGTTTTATAAACAGTATAGAAAAATTTTCAATGACTTTATAAATTTTCCACATTGGACAATTTTTGAAGGGTATTTTTCCAAATGCAGATGTGGGAGGATACCTTCTAAACCCTGAGCCCTTTCTGCAGGTATGAAAAGGAACATCAAAGAATAAAATAAAACAAAAATATACCCCCCACTTACAAAGCAATGAAGTAAAACTACTGCAAAGGATGGGTAAGGAGTCACCGCCACCCCCCAACCCACCCCTCACCCCCGCATAAATGCCAGGATAGTCCTGATGACATTCCCAGACGCATCTTTCGGAATCTTTGTGGCCAATCTTGTCCTCTTATGTTTTAGAATTCCACAATAGCCAGAATCCCAACTGCAAGTGTGTGTGTGTGTGTGTGTGTGTGTGTGTGTGTGTGTGTTTGTGTGTAAGCAAACTCACTTGTTAGGCGTGAAGTGTTGATAACCCTAAAGAAATACTAACCAAGCAGCCTAAATGAATTCACACATATAAAGCACTTAGAACAATTCTTGACACTTAGTCTGGAAACACACGTGACACACATAATATCCAAATATTTATTTAGACATCTTTAGTCTATGAAAATATAAACTTATCTGTGTTTCCAGACTTTACAGATATTCTAGAAGATATTATTTAGGAAAAGCCTTTAAACAAGGGGAAAGTAGGGTGAATTACTTTTAATCATAACAACTTACTGATTTTTAGCTTAAAAGCATTTACTTTTAATTATACTTATTTGATATAATTTGCTATCCATAGTTTGTCTTTAGCAACCTATGAAAAAAAACTTTGAGCTGCTAACATTGTTAATCACATATTTAAAATCCAAAAACCATTGATATGTGATGACTCTAAATCATGAAGATTGAAGAAAGTGGTACAAGATTTGATTAGAGGGTATAATTTATTAATGATAAACAGTGGCTTTCAAAAACAGTAAAATTAGAGCCCATATTTTCCTTCCCCATCCCCCTCCCTTGCTTCCTTTCTCCTTCATTTCTTTCCATCTTCCCCCCTTCCCTTCCTTCCTTTTTGTTTATTCACTCCCCACACAATCCACCAACCTAGCAGCAATAATTTGTTGTATTTGTTAATTTTTCATTAAGACAAACCAAGTAAGTAGTCTACCAATTTTTCAACTGATAAATTTATTTGTAGCAAATAGAATAAAGTTCTTTGATTTCCAAAGCCTGTTGCTTTAAGGACTCACCGCAGCAGGAAAAGTCTTTAACCCAGGGACAGAACACAGAGTCTCACAATGTTCATATTAAACGTGACCTGACTCTAACTGTACCTTGTTCAGTCACCGTCTATTTTGTCTATTGTGCTTTCATATCCTCTTCTGACTCCTCTTCCACTCTTATTCCTCCAACCCAAAGGCATCTTCATGGGTTCTCAAAGCACATCTGCTATGTTATCTAGATTATGTCTTCTCTCCCGCTCCGTGGGAGAGCACTCTGGGGAACTGGTTTTGACTAAGACCCCCTCCTGTGACAGGTACAGCGTTAAATCCTCAGATGTACAAAATACTTAAGCTCAGGGCTGGAATCTGATTTTTTTAAGCACAATCCCTGGAACAGCTAATATTTAAGGCTCTCAGGAAGATTCAATTTGTGAAAGATTAAACATTAATATATTTTTAAAATATGGCCTCTTATTCATCTTCTTGTTTTCACGATTCCCCTGTTCATTCTTCTCTCTTTTTTTTTTTTAAAAGATTTTATTTATTTATTTGAGAGAGAGGCAGTGAGAGAGCATGAGCGAGGAGAAGGTCAGAGGGAGAAGCAGACTCCCCGTGGAGCTGGGAGCCTGATGCGGGACTCAATCCCGGGTCTCCGGGATCATGACCTGAGCCAAAGGCAGCTGTCCAACCAACTGAGCCACCCAGGCGTCCCCATTCTTCTCTCTTGAAGCCCTCCAACATCAAAAAAAAAGTCTGCAGTGGAAGAGTAATCATGTAAGAAAAGCCAGAGCTTTGCTCTGAAATGTCTATGGGATGGAGAGAACAAAGCAGTCACATGTTTTGTTCTCAGTGATGTGAAAAGCAACCTCAGGACAGAACTACACCTAAGAAAGAAACCACTTTTTTTCACCGTATGTGGTCTTCTTGAGTCACTGGTCATTGCTAGCCGTACAAAACCCACAGAACGAACTGAGAAAAGTGCTAAGCAGGATTTGGAGAGTTGAGAGAGACAAGAAATGAGCTCCCCTAGCTTATTTTATAACTATGTCACCAGTATCCATATTTAAAGATGATCTTCTAAAAATGGGACACACGCGCACGCGCACGCACACACACGGTTTTACTCAAGCACCATGAGACTATTGGGGCTTGAGAATTTATGGGTCAATTAATGCAATGATAGTCATATATTTTCAACTTAGGAACTCAAAAATGGCTAAAATCTCTTGCTTATGCAGCAATTAAGGAGAGATTTAGAGATAGCATAGTTGGAGGTTATCTACAGGTCTAATGTATGTAACTTAGCTAGGCCATGATGGGAAAATTATGTCACTTCCACGGGCCACAAATTTTCTCAGAGATAATTAAGACACATCATTAGTATAATAACCAGCATGAGGGCTTAGTGTCACTTTCACAAATGTGCTATATTTTTGGTAGAAGTCCAGAAACTACATATTAAGGAAAATAGTGAAATCATTCTTTTTATTGTTTTAGTTCTTATCACTCACACATAGTGGTGAGGGAGGCAATATTAACCTCTAACTAGTCCTTCAGGAATAGACTAATACTGTTGCATGAAACTAAAGGAAACTAATTGTGACCATGAGATGGTCATGAAGCATCTGGTTGTGATTCTGACCAATAATTAATCAGCTCCATGAACAGTTTATGAGCCTCTGTCATCCCTTTGGAAAGCACAAGTAGAGGACAAAAAAAAAGGGGAGCCACTCAAATTTGGTTGCTTTCCTGATTTTGTCTAAGAATTCAAGTAGATGCTTCCCAGCTGAGAACCCTGATGTCCCAGGAACTGTGTGGTGGATGGTCAAATCCCATGACAACTCAAGTTTCTGTCTATCCTTGTGTCACAGATTAAATTGTTATTCAGCAAATTATTATTCAGCAAATTATTCTCTGCCTTCCCTGTCCTCCCCCTCCCCCACCAACTCCCTGAATAATATTGAGCTTGACCATATTGTATGTTTTGATCAATAGAATGGGGCATGAATGATACTGCCTATTTCAAACTGAGGCCTTACAAATCATAAAATGTTTCCATTTGCCACTCTGGGAGTTCTCAACTCTGCAGTGAAGAAGAGGCCCTGGGGAAACTGCTGATTCAAGAAGAAACATGAGGGACAAACATGAAGATAATCCTGCAGCCTAAAACAGAGTCACCCCAGCCCACTAGCGGACCCAGGAGCAAGGAACAAATGCTTTATTATTCATGCTACTGATATTTTATGGTTGATTGTTATATAGCATTACTGTATCTATAGCTAACTAACACACCTTGCAATAAAGATCATTACAGGTAATATGTATAATTTTTTTCTCTTGGGATCCCAGGTGTTCAGACCAATATGAAGTGCATTTTATTGTACCCATTTGAACTTGTCCTAGCAACCCAGTGAATTTCCATGCCTCATAGAGAGTGCAGTGTTCCCATCCCTCTACAATTCCCATTTGTCTAATTTCATATATTCTCCCATTCTTTTACCCCTCAGGAAGAAGCATTTCCTTCTCTAAACCATATCTGACCCTTTTTTTACTTAGCACCTTCAGCAACAAATTATACAGTACCTCTAGTATGGTCTACATCACTTATGAGAATATATCCCTTAACACTTGAAAGTACTCTAAGAACAGGAATAACTCTCTTGAATTTCAGACAGAATAGACCCCTCAAACTAATTAAGTAAATTAGTCCATCCTCCCTCTATATTGGCCTCTCCTCTGTTATCCTAAATAAACATCATCTCTATCCTCCTAGGTGTCTTGCCAAAAATCGAATTATGGATCTCCACTTCTATAATCTCCTATTAACCAAGTTTTGTTTAGTTGAAACTCCTAAATATCCGTTTAATCTATCTACCTCTCTGCAGCCCCATCACCAGTTTTCCCCCTGAGATTACTGTAATTGATTCTCACCTGTTTCTATCTCCACTCTTTTTTTAAAATTATTTTTTAAAAAATTTTATTTATTTATTTGACAGACAGAGATCACAAGTAGGCAGAGAGGCAGGCAGAGAGACAGGGGGAAGCAGGCTCCCTGCTGAGCAGAGAGCCCGATGTGGGGCTCGAACCCAGGACCCTGAGATCATGACTTGAGCTGAAGGCAGAGGTTTAACCCACGGAGCCACCCAGGCGCCCCATCTACTCTTATTTTTTATTTATTATTATTTTTTAAAAGATTTTATTTATTTATTTGTCAGAAAGAGAGACAGTGCGCACAAGCAGGCAGAGTGGCAGGCAGAGGCAGAGAGAGAAGCAGGCTCCCTGCCAACCAAGGAGCCCGATGCGGGACTCAATGCAAGGACCTAGGACCATGACCCAAGTCGAAGGCAGCAGCTTAACCCATTGAGCCACCCATGTGTCCCTCTGCTCTTAATCATATACAAAATCCAATTTCCCACAGCAGTCAGAGATTTTTTTTTTTGAGGGGGGTGTGTGTAAATCTAATTATGTCATTTGCTACCTAAAATCTTTCACTGGCTCCCCACTGCAGCAAAATGAAGTAAAATTTCTATATGACTTATTAAACCTATTATTATTTAGCTCAGTATCTTTCTCTAGTCTGATTTCAGATAGATGCCCCCCACCCCCCGCGCTCTATACCTTAGGCAAACTGAATTTTTTGCGTTTCCCAAACCTACTACATTCTTTTTTATCTACAGTCTCTTGCACGTGATATTCTATCTGATATCCTCTATCTCCTTCCATCACCCTTCCCTTGTTATCTTCCTGTGCCCTTTAAGCCTCTGGTCAGGTAACTTTTTTTAGGAGACCATTCTGATCCTCTCTTTCTTGTTCTTGTAACCCTAGCTAGTTGTCCTTTTTGAGTGTTTCTATAGTGTCTCAGACTTAGATGCTTCCCCTAGCACTTATTATCCTATATTGTTCTGATTATGTTTTGGCTGACTCTAGAAGGGGCCTAATCAGGAACCATTTCTCCTTCCAACTAGACCCTTAATACAATTCAAATATCCACACACCACTGCATGTACTTATGGGGAGATAAGTCTCAGACCCATCTCCCATAAGGGAAACCCAACTGTTCCAACTAATCACGGAGGTACCATTTCTGTGGTAGTAATTGGTTAGGACATGTGATACAATTCTGAAAAACGAGATGTAGAACAGAAATCAGACACAGGAAGTCTGTTTGAGAAACATGTTTTTCCATCTTAAAAGAAGACTTAAAGAAAATAAGATTCTTTAAAAAAAACAAAAAAGCAAAAAACAAAAAAACAAAACCTCTGATAGTTACCTGAATTTGAGAGCTACAACTGTGACAAACACCTTGAGGTCATGAGGGGAACAATAAAATAAATAAATAAATAAATAAATATCTATATATGTATATATCACCAATACTTGACAGTGGCAAAAATTAACGAAGGACAGTCCTTTGATAATGTCATTAAACTACTTATAGTGACTTGAGTTTCCCTCTTGGGGTTGCATATGTTTTAAGTCATTTGAGTTACAGTTTTCTGTTACAGCTACAAGGATTCTAGCTAACACACTTGTCTAGCTTCCTCACTGCACTGATATTAATAACAATTCATGCTTGTATATAGAAGCTGTAAAAGAACTAAGAATTAAAAACAACAACAACGACATCTTAGAAAGCTGTATAGCCTGATGACAGCTGAAAAGGAAGACATTATTAATGTGGCACCACGTAGAGAATCAGTCAGCATTTGAGGAAAAGGCTGTAGAAGTCTACTGATTTATCCCTAGGCAAGAAAATAAAATGAAACTGTGATAACCCTTTGAAAAGCTGAGTATGAAATGATCACAGGGATCATACTGTAGCAAATTCAGAAGCCTTGAGAAATGTCACCTGGCTTTTCTGTTCTGCCACTTGCTTGCCTTTCCCTTTCTTTCTCACGCCTGCTCAGGTTTTACTTTAAAAGCTGACGAACTTAAAAGAGGAAAGCCTCACCAACATATTCACCTAAGCTCTGAGCAAAGATCCAAGAAAAGGTCAAGGTGAGAGCCAAATCTGCAATTATGTTAGCTTTTTGTGGACTCAACATCGAATAATGCAGTAGACTATTTCTGCAGAATTTTTTATTAGAAATAGGAATTTGAAGAATAGTAATAAAGAGAAAACCTCTATTTTTGGTCTATAAATCTCTAAAAATAATTGTCAAGCTTAGATTCCTCTGACAGATAACTTCTTCCTACTTTTTCTTTTTTTTTTTTTTTTTTAAATTGAATACTAAGCACTTGGTATGGAGGGTCTATACAGCAGTCTATTAAATAGTTGTATCTTATTTATCAATAATAAAATTAATTGTGCATTTTCAGAAGGAAGTGAAAAATAACCATAGATAGAATGGATAACTAAGATTATTGTCCGGTCACATTAAAAAAAATTAGTTAACAATTTAAGCTTCTACTAGTGCTGCAAAGGGAATTGTATACTTGAGGATAGTCACTTGTAAAATGAGACAATTTGTAAAAGGTACAAGTTCCCTCTTCCTTAAAAGTTTGGTAGAAGTTGTAGGTAGAACCATCTGAGCCAGTACTTTGATGACTTGTTTATTTACTCATTGGGGGGGCGGGTGGTGAGATTTAAAATGGTACTGATTCAATTTCTCTAATGGTTACAGGTCATTCCAATTTTTTTTTTTTATCTTGTTTAGTCAGTTAGTTAGAGTTTCACTTTTGTGCCCTTACATTAAAATCAAACTTTAAAAATAAGCAATAATAGGGGCGCCTGGGTGGTTCAGTGGTTAAAGCCTCTGCCTTCGGCTCAGGTCATGTTCTCAGGGTCCTGGGATCGAGCCCCACATCAGGCTCTCTGCTCAGTGGGGAGCCTGCTTCCCCCCTGCTTCCCCCTGCCTGCTTCTCTGCCTACTTATGATCTCTGTCTGTCAAATAAATAAATAAATAAATAAATCTTAAAAAAATAAGCAATAATAAAAATACTGTAGCTTTAAAAAACCATAGTAATTTTAGCCTTGTGATACCAGAGCTATATTGTCTTATAGGGTAGCCCCAGGCCACATGAAACTACCTATGAAGTACTTGAAATATGGCTAGTCCAGATTGACATGTCAAAAGCATAATATATACTCTGGATTTTGAGCACTTAGTACAAAAAATTTTAAGATAGCCCATTAACAATTTTCATACTGATTGCATCTTGAAATTATATTCTGGATAGATTGAGTTAAATAAAATATATTCTAAATTAATTTCACTTTTTTGAATTCTTTAAAAGTGGCTACTAAAAAATGAAAATTGCGGTATACATTATATTTTCATCGGGTAATACTGTTCTAGGTCATTCATCAGTCCCTCTCCCACGATGCTCTGTACCACAGACACGGACATAGGTGTAATCTCTAAAACACAGCATGATGATGAAAACAGTATCCTCCCAAAGAGATGTGTGTTCTTGGAAAATTCACATAATTGCCCGTTCTCCACCACGTCACCTCTTTAAATCAAACGGCTATATGAGATGATTCTTAAATTCCTTTATGATTTTCATATATCTCATGAATTCAAATTTCTTGAAAGATACCAAGGCAGGAACATACAGTTCACAGGATAGCCCAGTTCAGTTTAACAAGTATTTCTGAAGCATCTATCATGTGTCAGGTCCTGTGATAAGGTAATTTTACACTAAACATTTCCCACTATATTTAGCACTATTCTTTACTTTTGGTAACTTTTCGAGAAATATTTATGGGATAAATAAATACATTATTATGCTACTCTGTCTTACATGTTAATACAGAAAGGAAAAATTTACACACACACACCTTCGTACTCCAAGAAACTGGCTATAAATAAATACCGAAAAAAATTTTTTTTTTAAAAACTGAGTTGTGATTCTTAGCAGAAACTCAAGTGCTCATACAACTGAATGGTTTCTGAACCTCACAGCTAAAAATGCCTTGCTCTTTCTGAATAATGGAAATACATTTTGATTGTACAAAAAGAGCACTCCAATTTTATCTGCCTTTGTGCTCTTGGAGGCTTGCCTGGGTCAGTAATTAGCAACATGGCTTCTGGGGCTCAGTGAAGGAAGGGGAAGATAAACAAGTGCAAATGAGTTACCTTCAAAAAGCAATAGCATAGGGGCGCCTGGGTGGCTCAGTGGATTAAAGCCTCTGCCTTCTGCTCAGGTCATGATCCCAAGATCCTCTGCTCAGCAGGGAGCCTGCTTCCCCCTGGGGTGGGGGGGAAGGGGGCCCACCCTGCCTGCCTCTCTGCCTACTTGTGATCTCTGTCTGTCAAATAAATAAATAAAACCTAAAAAAAAAAAAAAAAGCAATAGCATAAAACAAGAGAGCACTTGAGACTTGTCCTCTCAAGGTGTTCACATTAGCTGGCCAAAAAATGAAAATTAGTAAACTGGAACCGAGCTATATACACTCACTTGACGAGTCCACAGTTACCATAATGTGTTTTCACCTTCTACTTTAGTGAGTGAGAACTAAAATTATCTAAAATTATTCTAAATGTTTCTCACAAAATGGTTTGCCAGTTTTGTGAGGACTCTTAAACTTCTCACTTCATTTTCAAACTATAAGACAAAGAAGTGAGGGAACAGTATGACATTCTGGAAAAAATGCTGTAGATTGAGAGCCAGGAAATCTGATTTCTGGTCTTAGAACTCCTACAAACTTGTAATGTGAAGCTGAACAAAACGTTTAATCTTTCTTTTTTTTTTTAACTTTTTTAAAAGATTTTATTTATTTGACAGAGAAAGAGAGCACAAGTAGGAAGAGCAGCAGGCAGAGAGAGAGGGAGAAGCAGGCTCTTCACTGAGCAGGGAGCCCGATGTGAGGCTCGATCCCAGGACCCTGGGACCATGACCTGAGCCGAAGGGAGCCGCTTAACTGACTGAGCCACCCAGGCGACCCACGTTTAATCTTTCTGATGTTTCTTCATTTGTAAAATGAAGATAAAGCCCTATGCATTCTAAAGACTAATGAGGGGATCAAATGAGGTAATCTTAAGATGAAACATTTAACAATACATAAATGTTCTACAAATGTAAACTATTTTATGTATGATCATCAGAGAAGTCTCTTATGAGCTAAAATCTGGTACTATTACATGTGGTCCTAGATCCAAAGGAGGAGACCAAGAGGAAACATAAATAACATTATATCTACTATTAGAAATAGCACAATAGTCATAAACCAATATTTAAAAGCATTTGGTGCAGCAGTTAATTGTATAGACCAGTAAGATCTGAGGTTTGACTGCCGTTAACTAGCTGTGTGATTTGGAACACACCACTTCATCTCTCTATTCTTTAGTTTTCACATCTGTAAAATGGGGGTAATAATAGTACATACCTCATAGGTTTATTGTTAAGAATAAAGTACTTAATATATATAAAACATTAGAATGGTGTCAGCATATAGTAGGTATTATAAATGTGTAGCTACTTTTTAGGAGTTCGTTCTATGATGCTTTAAACACTAGGCTAAGCAAACTAGCCTTTGTCTCACACTGTTTGAAAAAGAGCATAGATTTCCCACATGCACAGCAGATGGTGGAATTATCACAAAGGCATGTTGTAGAATAAAGAAAGCAACTTCAGTACTTAGTTCACAAATTGACAGCCTAGGTGAGCTACATGTTCTAGATGCCTGCAATAGATGGGAAAACAAAGCTATCTCATGTGGGACCTTGGTAAAATTTGTGGCTCTTTAATTTTACATTCTCCTCAGGTACTGAAATAACAACTAAAAGTGTCTTGTATTTGCATTGTGATTTCAAAAATCACCTTCACATCCATTACCTCATTAGAACTTCAGGGCTATTAAAGGTCAACAATGAACTCACTTTCACCTGCACATAGCTCTTTGAGGAATCGAGTGAATTGAATACTTGCACTGGAGAAAAAAGGTGGGCTCTTTGCCAGACACTTTCTGGCAGCTCCTAAGTCTGAGCTTTTCATCTGAGCCAACTATAGGTCTGGAAGTATGCAAAGAGGCAGCTCATCTGCTCAGCAGATCTTGTTGACCCTGTACTGTGGCTGGGCCACACTTTCCAAAGCAGTTTTCTGTCAATACGTGAATCATTGACTGCATCTTCCTCTAAAGGAAAGATATTCTGAATGCTTCACCAAGTTCAAGAGTGTGAAGCAGAGAAGACTGACTGGTTGGGGACTTCCTTTAGGATTTTCCCATTGGCTACACCCAGTGGCGTCATGCCATCTGTTGGATTCAAAGGTAATTTTCCATGAGACTATACCTACTGGAAAGGGAAGTCTTGGGCTGTTGCCTATCTCATTTGACAACTGTTACATCAGCATTGTTGATTTAGAGCCCCAAGATGAGGCAAATATGGCAGAGTTCCATGCAAATGTTTTCATGGAGTCATACCTTAAGAAACCTCCCCAGAGAAAAGCATTGACATAAACTATTTTGTAAGGCCCAGGTTAAATCTAATCAGAACACTTGCTTCATAAATAAATTGTTCTCAGAAATTACATTACCTGATTTTCTTTTATCTAAATATTTATTGAAATCATTACATATAGCTTGAAAATAAAGTGTACTAAATGCAGGTTAATCTTTTATCATGAAACACAGTGTAATGTCTGAAGGTCCAAGATTTGGATTATCAATCATAGGACTTTAAGTATCGAATATATAAAATTGAGCACATTTGTATTCACCCTGGAACAAAACAAAGTGGTTCTAAAAATTCTTTCAACATCTTGTGTTCTTTTATTTTGGTCCTTTCTCTTATGATTTGAACCTTTTAAACTTTAAGGGTTAAAGAAGAACATAAAAGAATGTAAAACACCTAAAGGCAATTACACACTTTCTGCTTATTCGGAATCCTTCCCCCAAGACCTAGAGCATTGCCTGAAAAATAGTAGTTATTAAAAAAATTATAAAACAGCTATCTCAGAAGTTTGGGTCATTCTAACCACACTAACATTTTTATTTATCTACAGACATAATAGTCTTAAACACAGTAAAGGGAATTGTTCACTATTTTTTAATTAACATATAACGTATTATTTGTTTCAGAGGTATAGGTCTGTGAATCATCATTTTTACACATTTCACAGCACTCACCATAGCACATACCCTCCCTAGTGTCCATCACCCAGCCACCCCATCCCTCCCACCCCACTCCACTCCAATAACCCTCACTATTAAATAATAGCAACGAAAATGTTTCCATTTGCAGGAACATAATGCTAAACTGCACAAAGCCAAAAAGTAATCTACAAATTAATTACAGAGCATTATTAAATGAGTCAAAACCATTCTATAAATAAATAATGCAGTACTTTGCTAAAGGTTGTTGCTATTATGTGTGAGCCCTCAGGATGAAAACTAGGAGTCCTATTTTTAATATGTTCGTCACATTAATTAATGAACAATATAAACAATTCATGCAAGCACGTCAGCTAAGCTTTACTCTTGGGAACTAGCAGGACATTTCAGTAACAAGAGATAAAAGCAGGGAACACTCTCTTGACTTGGAAAGTTAATTCTAAATTCTTGATTTTCCCCAGTGGGTAGGGTTTAAGCAAAATATGGCACAGAAGTGAAATATATAATCAAAGCCAAGTTTCCCTTAGTAGGGGAAATATGATCCTTTCACTATTTTGAGATGATTTGGATGTTGTCTCCAAACTGGCCCCAGGCAACCTCTTCTGTTTGGTACTCAAGACACTGGCTCTTGCCCCATATACTGTCTTTCAGAAGGAGGGGGAACATGTCTCAGTGCTTTCCCAATCCCCCCCTAACGCCAATTAAAGTATGTTCTCGAGAAAGAATCTAATCTCACATATTCATACTTACATGAATTCAAATCATCATTTGAGCTTTCCATGAAGTATTTGTCTCTTTGGTCTTACCTCTGTGCAGAAATACCAAAACACAAAAGCTTTAGGTTTTTTGTTTTGTTTCTTTTCAAAATAAATTTTAAGCATTAGATATCAGAAAGATAAGGTCTCTTAGTTGGTTTATTTGGCTTTAAAATCAAAGGGCTTTATCTGCCACTGAAATAACATATAAAGAAATTTAGTCATACTGTTTCAGCTATTTAAAAGGAACTATATACAGTTCATTTTTTTTGGTGGTTTAGGCTCTGGCACTTTGTTTATACTCAATATTGGCTACTTGGCCATCTCATCAGTTTCTTAATGTCTGACACATATTTCTGACTTCTTGATGGAAGTCATCCTCTGCTGTAAGGATTCAGCACCATCTGAACAGAAACAAAGCCGAAACCATATCCATCTTTTTCTTCTACCAACCCACTGGCTTTTTAGACTTGTCCATTCCCCAGACTTTACAGCCCAGTCATGACTGATATTTATCTCCATGCTCCACTGCATTAGTTGTAAATTTCAGTGATGTTCTACCTAGACAATATGTCCAGAAACTTCCTTTGTTCTGCTTCCATGAATTTAGTTTATTACCTCACTACTCTTTTTCTTAAACAAAACTAACACTTGCTCATTATATTAGTTTGCTAGGGCTGCCATAACAAATGCCACAGATCTGTGGCTTACACAACAGAAATTTATTTTCTTCCAATTTTGGAGGCTAGAATTCCAAGATCAAGGTATGGACAGGACTGGTTTCTTCTAGTCCTGTCTTGTAGATGGTCATCTCCCTTTGTCTTCACAGAGTCTCTATGCCTGTCTGATTCTAATCCCTTCTTAGAAGAACACCAGTTGTATGAGGTTAGGGCCCACCCAGATGACCTCATTTTTTTACCATAATCATGTATTTAAAGGCCCTATCTCTAAATATAATCACATTCTGAGGTACTGGAGTTAGAACCTCAACATGAATTTTAGGAGAACACAATTCAATCTGTAACACTTATATGTTTCTATGGCACATGCCCTCATCCCAGAATGTTGTAGTTCCCCCTTATCCATGGGAGGTACATTTCAAGACTCCCAGTGGATGTGTGAAACTGCAGAGAGTACTGAACCCCACATGTATACCTATGATAAAATGTAATTTATAAATTAGGCACAGTAAGAGATGAACAAAAATAACTAATAATAAAATAGAACAATTATACTATAATAAAACTTATGTGAATGTGGCCTTGATTTCTCTCTCAAAACATCTCATTGTACTTAACTCACTTATTGTATGATACTCTTCTTCCTTTCATGATCATGTAAGATGATAAAATGCCTGTGTGAGGAGATGCAGTGAGGTGAATGACATAGGCATTGTGGCATAGCATTAGGCTACTACTGACCTTCAGAAGATATGTCAGAAAGAGGATCGTCTGCTTCTGGACTGTGGTTAACTGTGGT
Source organism: Mellivora capensis (assembly GCA_004024625.1). NCBI lineage: Eukaryota > Metazoa > Chordata > Mammalia > Carnivora > Mustelidae > Mellivora > Mellivora capensis. Next base: position 24,425 of record PISX010017368.1, on the reverse strand, counting down.
AATGGCAACCATGGATAAGGGAAGACTACACCAATATTTTTTTCCCAGAACCATTTTGATAGTTTTTAGAAAAACCATGTTCCGCAGCCACAGACACATCTTTTAAACAAAGCACCACTCTTCAGAATGCCCCATGTTAATTTCCCCATGTCCTTACTGAAGGCCTTTTTATTTTATTTTTTTTTTAAAGATGTCTACTCTGCATTCTTTTTTTTAAATTTTTTTTTAATTTTAAATTTATTTGTCAGAGAGAGAGGGAGAGAGAGCGAGCACAGGCAGACAGAGTGGCAGGCAGAGACAGAAGGAGAAGCAGGCTCCCTGCCGAGCAAGGAGCCCAATGTGGGACTCAATCCCAGGATGCTGGGATCATGACGTGAGCCGAAGGCAGCCGCTTAACCAACTGAGCCACCCAGGCGTCCAAGGCCTTTTTAAATTCAAATGTCCATTTTCAAGCTTTCTTTCATATGATTCCAGGAAAACACAGTCACTATGGTTTACTCACACACAGACCTCTATATCCTATGTCTGTTGCTTCCACTTCCATTTTTCTCCAAGACTCTAGAAGTCATTCTGCAAGACTCTAAAATGAATGCTAGTATGCTGAAGCATAACTTTTCTCAAACTTATGCACACCCTTCCAAACAACAATTGTTCCCATTTCCTTGAACCATAGCCCATCTATTCAACCTTCTCCTATTTCATTTATCATTCTCTGCCAGTTTCCTCACCCCCCAAATCCTAAGTACTCCTTCAGAGAAGACTTGTTGCATTGTGGATACTGAATAAACCATTGATTGAACTGAGTAAAGCCAATGGTTTATTCACCTTCATTTGTTTCAGGGGATAATATGATTAAAATATCCCAAATAATTATTATTTGTTCTTGTGTTCACCCTATAGACAGCACATAAATCATGGCTTAATGACTAAAAGACAACAATGGTTATTTTGGTTGATTATTTTTCTCCTGGACATAACAAAATTTTAAATAAAAATTTAAATAATTTAAATAATTACAAATTGTAATTACAATAAATAATTTTAAATAATTACAGATTGTTAATTTTGTATCTATCTGTATTTTTATATATGTATATCTTTTACCATAATTTTTTTGGTGTCATTTGTGAAAACTGCCTGTGTGATTTGGAACACACCACTTCACCTCTCTATTCTTTAGTTCTAAGAAATATTCTAAGTGTTTAGGTTAGTTTAGTATTTAATTTAATTTAAAAAATAAATTAGGGCACCTGGGTGGCTCAGTTGGTTGAGCGGCTGCCTTGGGCTCAGGTCATGATCCCAGACTTCCAGGATCGAGTCCTGCATCGGGCTCCCAGCTCCTTGGGGAGTCTGCTTCTCCCTCTGGCCTTCTCCTCTCTCATGCTCTCTCTCACTCAAATAAATAAATACAATCTTAAAAAAATTTTTTAAATTAATTTAATAGTAATTAGTATTTAGTTCTAAGAAATACTAGTTCTAAGAAATATTCTTATTATCTACATTATGGGTTAGAGATCCTTAGGGTCCATTACTGACCAGCTTACCTAAAGTTTTGTAAGATCTGGTGTCAAGGCACTTTTTGATCATTTCTAGTTGATCTTCCATTGCACTTCAGTGTTCCAAGGTCTACTTTCCAAGGTTTACCTTGCATTTGTCATGAAGGTTTTAGTTCTTCTCTATCGTCTTGTTCTTGAGAAACCTTAACAAATTAACTTAAGGCTTTGAAAGAAATAATGAATATAGAGCAAATGTGGCCACCTCTGATAGTCTAGTTCATATAACCTTTTTCCTCTCCCAATCATCTTTGCTGCACTTAATATAGAGACTAGAAAGTAAATATTAACTTTCCAATTTCCTTACCATTAGAGATGGCCATATGGTATGGTTCCAGCTAATGGACTATAAGCTGAAATCTTTTAAGGGCTTTGAGGAAGGCTTTTGTGTTTCTGATAAATGGAATAGACACAACTAGAGCTGCCCCTCCTCCCCAGTCCTTTTCCTTCTCCTCATCACTGCATGTGACACCAACATGGTGTCTGTAGTCACACTAGCATCTTGCTGCCCTGAAGAACAACCAAGAAAACTGCATAGACAGCCCTCTGGGCTTGGTGCTAACATCATAAACAGCTGAAATGCCTCCAGTGGCCACTTTGTCAAAAGCAACCCCTATCTGTTCAAGCCACTATTGGTCCTGGTATCTCATTATTTACATCCAAAAATATTTAAAATGAATACAACAAAGTTGGCAGTTCGAGTTTTTCTTCTTTGGCCACAGAATGTGCTTCCTAGTCAAAATCCAGTTACAAACCCATAAATTCAGTTCCCAAGGTCAAAAAGAAACAAGGGAAAGTGAGCTGGCTGTTTTCACGTAAATCGCTCCTCAGTAAGGCAATCTTTGTTATCCTCTTCATTTTCCCTCAGGGATTATTACTATTTTTTACATATCTGAAGACAAGGAAAAAGTTAAATTAAAAATTAGATGGAAAGAAGGAACTTTGTGAATTATCCATTGATAGCCTTCACCTAAGGATTATTATCATCTGCTTCTCCTTAGTGGAGGGGGCATAGAATGGTATAGAATTTTGTTGTCCATCTGTTTGTTTCTGTTTTGTTTATTTTTACGTTCCCTGTCCAGAATGCCTCATAAATGTGGGAGGGCCACAGTGGCTCAGTCAATTAAGCATCTGACTCTTAATTTCAGCTCAAGTCTTGATCTCAGGGTCTTGAGTTCAAGACCCATGTTGTGCTCAATTCTGGGCTTGGTGCCTACTTAAAAAAAAAAAAACAAACCTCAAAACTGATCCACAGCTGACAAGAATATCTTTCATTTATAAAAGAAATTCAGGAAGCTGAGTGTGCCTCTCTTGAGCTCATTAGTAGAACAATTAAAACAGCTGTTATGATGCTGTTTTAGGGTTCAGATTTTCTAATTCATGTGGCCCAAGGCATTGTTCATTTTTAGGGAGAGATTCTGGATCCAGTTCTGCCAAGTCTTAAAGAGTTCTAATTAAAGACTCCTTGGGGAGATTTTCCTTGAGCTGCTTGATTCCAGTTTTTAATACTAAAAACCTGCTAAGATTATTTCTGGTAGGGATAATTTATCTTTAATTTTAATGTCTTAATTGTTTTTTACACATATCCTGAAATCCCAGGACAGCAATCTCATTAAGAAATACAAAATTGTATTCATATAATATATGAAAATGAAAACAATACATTGTTTATAAGGATGTAATGCAAATTGTTAAACCTGCAGGACTTATTTATGCTGAACCAAAACTGAAAAATAATATTGCTGCTTCTCTGAATAATAGATACCCTCATATGTTTAATGCTAATTTTAGGGCTCTTTCAGGGACAAAATTTACACAGACAAAATGCACAGAATCATTATGTCTCCGAGCAGTTTCAAACTGAATAGTGTCCTTTCTCCATAGGTCTGATAGCCTTGTAAGGCTAGTAACTTGGCAGGGGGGCCGTGTGGGTGGTTCAGATGGTTGAGCCTCTGCCTTCTGCTTAGGTCATGATCTCCCGGTCCTGGGATCCAGCCCCACATCAGCCTCCCTGCTCAGTGGGGAGTCTGCTTCTCCTCCTCCTGCCTCTCCCACTGCTTTTGCTCTCTTTGTCTCTCTCTGTCTCAAATGAATAAATAAAATCTTAAAAAAAAAAAGGCTGATAACTTGTCTGACAAAAGCAGTTCAATGTGAGGAATTAGAGGAAACAAGAAGGACTTTCCTTGAAGTTGTGTTTGCATAGTAAGCACCTTGGTTGCAAGGCATTTACTTTTTTTGGGGGGGGGCATTTACATGTTTATGTTAGTTGTCAGCACCCTGGGAAAACCAGTACCTTCCAGCAACTCCTTGATACCACCATTGGTTTAAGTGAGGTTTACAGGGAGGAGAGCTATTAACAGGGGTGTATAACATTAATGAGGCTCTCTCCTCACCTCCTTATTCCTTGAAACAAATCCCTTCTTATATTCTATTAATTACATTGTATGCATATCATCTATAGAAGAGGTAAACTGGTGAGTCAGTCCCTCATTAGTAAAAATAATGGAAATCACCCTGCTCTTCCCACCTCTTCTTGAAATGTTACTGGCAGGTATTTTTTCCCTTTTCTAAAACACTCTGTCTTCTGTTTTTCACTTGGCTAGTTCCTATTCACCCTTCATTTCTTAGTTTTTATATTATTTCCTCCCATAAGTATTGATTTTCTGACCCCATATTAAATGGTTCTCCCCTTTATAAAATCTTTTGGGCTTTTTACTTCTCCTTTGATGTGCTTTATCTGATTATGCATTTAATTTTGGTATGACAAGTTTAATGTTTGTCCTCCCTCCTCATTTGTCAGGATTGTGAGGGTAGAAACCATGCCTGCTTCATTCACCAATGTTTTCTGAGAGCCCAGCCCAGGCCAGGATAATATAAGTGCTCTATATGTTTATCAGCAGTAAAGGGCTCAGATTGTCTTCCTGGACTGAGAGCATGGGAATCAGATAATAGTAGGAGTCTTCAAAGAGTAGAACACGCATTTTGCAGAGAAGAAACCTGTGAAGATTGGAAAGTGTCCAGACCCTGGAACAAAGGAGGAAGGCAAGGAGGAACTGCATCTTTTTCACAGCCTTGTTCAGTGTCATGGCGGTGGCTAACAATCTTTGTTACTCAAGAAACATACTTTCTGCCCCCATAAGGCGGGGAAGGAAGGTCAATGCTCAGTGACTTAAATGGAGTTGAACCATAAAAGATGCATTCATTATTTTTACCCAGAGATCAACTTAAAAAAAGAAAGACACAAGTAGAATACTAATGAGGGCTTTTTTTTTTTTTTCCCCTTCTTCTTTTTAAAGATTCTGTGGAACCATTCCAAGTGTCTCCCTCCCAGGGGTAAAAGAAGAATTGCTTCTTTAACACCTACCTTTCTGCAATGGAGGAAATGCCTGAAAGTGGAAACAGGAAAAACTAGATGGTAGCAGACTGCCTTGGTCTTATCATAAGCTTCCCATACCCTTATTAATGAATAGATAGAAACAGGCTTACAATCAATGCGGTATTCACACAAACAATAGAAATAGTTCAAAAGATTCCAAAAATAAATACTGAAGCCATTCCCTGCTGTTTGGAACACGTATGGTTTGGAATGTTCTCCATCTCTGTAATTCTGAGAAAAAATGGTCTAAACTAGATGTCTATGACTATATTCGGATGATTCCAATTCATAAAATGAGAACACAGAAGAGACCAGCTTCTGTAACAGTGACACCACTGAGAGAACAAATGGGCTTCAGAGGCAATAAAATAACTGGGAAGGCACCTTAAGGTAATCAATTTTGTTGTATTGCTTTTTGCTGTGACTCTGAAGAAAGCTAATTTAGTTTCTGAAAGTAGTATCTTGCTGCCTGGAATTGGTACCCACAAGCTTCAAATAAACTCTGCCATGAACTTTAAGCTGCCCTTGACAGAAAGAAGGGCACACTCAGCTGCCAGTCACCAGGGAAGGTATAATTTCACAAAGCCAGACAGCCAGGGAAAGTGATCCTCAGAGGGAACCCTTGTTGGTCGCGGGGGGGGGGGGGTGTAGAAACTTACATTTCTTTTTGCCTCTCCATCAGTAACCTCAACAGAGCTATTTTTGGATTATTTCTCTTTATCCCTATTTATGACTATTATCATATTTTTGGAAATATATTTTTGGTGGTTGTTGTCAGAAGCAGGTATAATCCATAAGAGTTTAATTGCAGAGAGAGGTATCCCAAGGTTCAAATCTCAGCTACCTCGCTCCTCATGAGCCATGACCTTCAGCAGGCCCCTTACCCACATGACTTCTGTTTTCAGAGCTGTTAACAAAAGGTAGGTGTGTAATAATAGTGCCCACTTCTCAGAACTGTTGTGAGGATTAGTCAAATTACCACTGAAAATGCCCAGCACAAGGCCAGGCCTATAGAATGGACTTAATACACTAAAATCATGTTCTCTTTAATTGTTTTGGCCTTCTCTCCTTCCTGTTTTTTTCCATCTTCAGCGTATCAGCCCAGTCCTAGATGATTATCTGGCATGCCCGCCAAGGCTGCTGCCCACAGAGATGTTCTATGTGCCCGACCCAGGCCGCAGCCCCATTCGGGATGTAGTCTGTTTACTCAGGGCTCAGTTCATGGGAGCATGCAAATGCTCCTGAGAGGGAAAAAAAAAAGGCACTAATTAGCGTCTAATGATTTATTTGTACATTTTAGTCTTCATCACTTTTTTTTACAATTTATGGTCAGCAGATTCTGCTAGTAACTATACAGGAAGAAGAACAGCTTCAGCTTTGAGGACATGGAGGTGGGCAGGGTCATGGAGGGGAGAGGGGAGAAGAGGATGTCAAAAGCAAGCTACCTGCCTCAGTTGCTCTGTTGAACCCACGCACCCCCCCACCCCCCAAATCCTGGGTAAATCAAATGGGCATGCTTTTTAAACTAGCTACTGTTAGTTTTCATGTTTTAACAGACAAAATAGTTAGCTGTAATATTTGTGAATGACAGTGTTCCATTTTCACAGGGGATGTTTTACAGAGTGAAATCAAAAAATAATCATCAATTCCACCTGTTCCAGTAATCTGATCTATTCCTGAAAGGTCTTCTAGGTAGGATTCTTTGAAACGTTATTTCAGAGATTGGTACATCAACATTGTATCAGTCCTGGGACCCCTGGATGCGTCAGTCAGTTAAACGTCTGCCTTTGTTTCAGGTCATGATCCCAGGACCACTCCAAGGAACCTGCTTCTCCCTCTGCCTCTGCACTTCCCCCTGCTTGTGCATGTGTGAACTTGCACACACATGCTCTCGCTCTCTGTCAAATATATAAATAAAATCTTAAAAAAACTGTATTAGTTCTATGGGTAGCTATGTTAAAATTGAAAAATAAAAAAACAAAAGGGGGAGACAATAAATTGTATTTTAAAAATATGGATCTAAAAAATAAGAATCTTATCTTTAAAAATCTAGCAGCCTATCTAAAGTTGGAGTGGGAATCTAGCATCTCCTACCTTGAGATATAACCCAGAAAAATATCATTAAAGTGAAATGTCTTCCCTTTTGTTATAATAAAAGTTGACAGTTATCTTCCAATTATTTTTAGAATAAGTTGCACCTATATGAGGCAAGCACATAAATGACTGGATTCATTAAGGGTTTATAGGTTTTAGGAACCTGATTTTCTCCATTGTTAAGATGTAGCTCATCTTTATTATATATTTGAAGTGGGCATGTAATCTTTGTTAAGTTTTGCATCATTTATGCTAAATATTTTCCTGGTACTTGCTGATTATAATGAGTACATTCGATAGGAATTTTGTTAAAATTACATATTCAAGCAATACTCTTACTAAAGAAAATTTTTAAAATTCTAAAATGCTGTTAAAAGCACACTTCATAGCAGCAATGGCCACAGTCACCAAACAGTAAAAAGAGCCAAGATGCCCTTCAACAGACGGATGGATAAAGAAGATATGGTCCATATATACAACGGAGTATTATGCCTCCATCAGAAAGGATGAATACCCAACTTTTGTATCAACATGGACAGGACTGGAGGAGATTATGATGAGTGAAATAAGTCAAACAGAGAGTCAATTATCATATGGTTTCACTTACTCGTGGAGCATAAGGAATAACATGGAGGATATTGGGAGAAGGAGAGGAGAAGTGAGTTGGGGGAAATCAGAGGGGAGACAAACCATGAGAGACTGTGGACTCTGAGAAACAAACTGAGGGGAGGGGGGGTGGGGGATCGGTAAGCCTGGTGGTGGGTATTAAGGAGGGTACATATTGCATGGAGCACTGGGTGTGGTGCATAAACAATGAATTTTGGAACACTGAAAAAAATAAAATAAAATAAAATTTTAAAAAAGCACACTTCTAATCATCAAGAAAATTTTAATATTCTGAAAAATAAACAGAAAAGTATGAATTTCATTTGTTCATTGGTATGTATTGAGAACTTCAGAAGTTATGGTAGACTACTATTCTTTTAGTAAAAAGAAAATATAAGAGATTTAGGACCCTTAGAATCGAAGTTACTCTCTTCAAGTATAATCAGAGACTTGGTGAAAAATATCTTGAGTTTACCCAGTGTTAATTATTTTGTTTCCTAAACAGTATCTTAAAAAAATATCATCTATATAAACTTGTCTTAACCCTGAATACAGAAGTGTTGGCTTGCCAAAAAAAGAGGTCATAGCCATTATTCATTCTCTATTTATTTTTATAATACACAGAACATTTTTTAAAAGTTGCAGTTTTGCTAGAACAGAATTTAGTAGCCAAGAGCATATTGTTGTTTATAATTATTGCTAGTGCTTTTATATTCTCTTAATGGAGCTACTGGTATTTTTTAAAGGAATTAGTACAAGTGAAGGGCATTCATAAATCCCCCTCTTTAATGATGATGGTTGCAAATAGCAGCAGCAGAAGTAGTAAACATGTAATGTTTATGGGGTGCTTACCACATGCCAGGCACCGTATTAAGCATTTTACAATGCTCTCTCACTAATTTCCACAGAAACTTTATGAGTTGGGTACTACTGTTATTTCCATTTATAGATGGGGACACTGAAGCAGAGAGAGGGTTCACAGCTAGGAAGTGAAGGAATCAGCTAATAGGCAACAGAACAACCTGGTCTGACTCCAGAGACCAGGACTATGCCTCTCTTGGATGAACACGATTCTACCAGAACATTCAAACAGATTTCATAAAGTTATTTTTTTCTGCCTCCAAAGTGATTCTTAGGCAATTCCGAGAGGGCACAGAGAAATTTTAAGAGATCATAGGATGATTAGCTCAAATCTAGGAATGGCATGAGAATCCTCTATCTTCTGGACTTGCTTACCTTGCACCTCCATTTCCATCTTCATTCGTGTTACACAACACATTACTCTAAACTACTCTTCTTTGGTAGTGGGGAGGGATGTTGTGAGGAAGAGACATGGGAAATTTCATAGGTTAAAAATCAGGAGAACCACTGTTCTTATATATAATTTCATGTGAATGTTTAAGACAACCTCTCAAGGATTTTTTAAGGTTCCATAATCTGTGATGCCCACCAGGAAAGGTTGCATCATATGATAAAACTTTATACTCCTATGCTATTTCACAAACAAATCTCATTTGACTCTCACAGAAAACCTGTGATCTGATGAGGAAAGAGAAAAATAGCCTTATTTCACCGAAACAAAGATAAGGATCCAAGGCCATATGGTGCTGTACAAACAGCACCCAAGTGAGCATCTAGGTTCTCAATCCCCATCAGTCTTTCATGAGTGTAAAGATGCTCTGCTGCATTATAGCCTATGGCTTGGTGGAAACAGTCTTCTCAGTGAACTACATTTTGCACAAGGAAACCAAGGGCTCAATAATCTCATATCCTTGTTTAGTGTATTTCAGGATTCACTGAAGTGTCAAATCTAAAGGAGCTGGTTCTCTCAAAAGAATGTCAGGTGAGGGGCACCTGGGTGGCTTAGGGGGTTAAAGCCTCTGCCTTGGGCTCAGGTCATGATCCCTGGGATGGAGCCCCGAGTGGAGTCCAGGAGTCCAGTTGGGCTCTCTGCTCAGCAGGGAGCCAGCTTCCTCCTCTCTCTCTCTGCCTGCCTCTCTGCCTACTTGTGATCTCTGTCTGTCAAATTAATAAATTAAAAAAAAAAAAGAATGTCAGGTGAAGCAGGGCTGGAAGAATGCATGTCATTAACACTTGAAATCTGTTACCATTGTGTTCCTAATTGTTTCTTTTTGGGAGGACGCTGGAGGATCATGTTCTGAACCCAAGATAACCTAAGCCAGGTAGACAGGATAGGAATGTGATCAGGACTAATCAGGAATTCCAGATAAGTATGCAGCTTCTGAGATCCCAGAGACAGAAGTGCCTCTGAGAAATGCTCGATTTCCAAATATAGAATAAGTAACAAGGTTTTGCTTTTTGTTTGAACTCTTTCAAATTTCTCACTGCTGTAGGAACTCTTGACAATAGTCTGTTTTCATCATCCTTAATGGCATTTTTAGCACAATTTCTAGAAAAAAAGTCATAAATAAAAAATAATGTAAACTAGGGAATACATTATGAGATTTTGTCTACTAGGTAATCAGTACCAACTGTGGGACCATTACATTTCTGATGGCAATGATATATTTGTTATGTTGCCAATGCTTCTCCACATCCAGGTTCGTTCTCAGAAGTGTAATTTTATTAGAAGCAAACCCTACCCTATGTCCACTGAAAACAGACTCTGAGACAGTGATGAGTCTAAACATAGCTTTTTTGACTCTCTCTGGATCACACACTGTGAATATAATAACTAAGAAATGCACCCAAGTCTATTTTTAAATATCAGGTTTGATTCTGTGATCAAGCTAGAAGTGAGGCATCTGAACATCACATGATATATCTTTCTGAACATTTTATATTTTCTCAAAGTCACCTTCAGTTGTAATTAATAATAAAAATCAACAATTACAGATAATAGGAAGCAGTTGAATATATTTCAGTATTTCCAAGTTGTGTTCTCTAGATGAGTTCTGGCATGTACAGATAGATATGTGTTATATAAATGCATGTGAAGGGGAAGGGGGTTCTGTGATAAAATAAGTTTGAGAATAAAATGTAACAAAGTTCAATAGATTTTCAGGACTTCCCAGTGCCTTTAATATGCCAAGGAATGGATAACATTCCACAGGAAAACAGAATATGCAGCTTTTCTGAAAACTATTTGAGCATAAAAGCATTATTTTGCAGAGTAGTTCCAGGGACCAAGGTCTCAGAGATACATTTTGTCAGAGGAGCCTGGGAATCCCACAGGTATGGGTTCCTATTATAGCTCAACATTTCTGTGCAACGTTGAAAGAGTTAATGCAGTACCGTACCCCTCCCTTATTCGCAGTTTCTCCTTCTGCAGTTTCTGCTACCTCTGACCAACTACAGTCAGAAGCAGATGACCCTTCTTCTGACCTGTCTTCAGAAGGTCAATGGTAGCCTAACCCTAACCCTACATCGCAATGCCCACATCATTCACCTCACTTTATCTCATCACATAGGCATTCTATCACCTCACATCATCATAAGAAGGGTGAGTACAGTATAAAAATAAACTTTCAAATTATTTTCATTACTGTTTATTGTCATAATTTCTCTATTCTATTTTTTATTGTTGTTCATCTCTTACTGTGCCTAATTTATAAATTAAACTTCATCACAGATATGTATTTATAGGAAAAAAACAGTATGTTTAGGGCACTGTATTATCTGTGGTTTCAGGCATCCACTGGGAGTCTAGGAACATATCCCCCACAGATAGGAGGGGACTAGTGTATTCTAAGCTTTGATGTCTTGAGGTTAAAAAAAGGTTATAAAATTTTAAAATGCTGGGGAAAACCACATTATATCCTTGACATCATCACAAATCCCCAAATTCACAAATATCACCATAAGATACAGTTTTCTCTTAGAAAATTTATTAAAATAAATACTCTCATTGCTGCTTTCACCCCATCACTTTATAAAAATGTTTTCAATTTTCTTGCCTTTCCTAGAATCTGACTTCCATTAACAGCTCCAGTTTGCTAACGTTTCAATTCTCACTTGGTCAACAATTTTGCACTGACTGGAACACTACATGAAGTATTCCAAAATTACCATAAAAAAATCTTTTTTTGGGGGGGGCATGCATATTGTTGACTATGGTGGACTTGTTTATAGAATTTATTGTTATTTATCACTTTAAATTTTATACTTTTAATCATTTTTCTAAGAACTATTTTCTTAGCTGTTTTCTCTCATCAATTCTGCCTAGATCAGTGCTATTCAACAGAAATATAATGCGAACCATGAATGGGGACCATATACATAATTTTAAATTTTCTAAAAGCCATGTTACAGGTTTTTTTTTGAAAGACCAGGTGAAATTAATTTTTTTGGCAATTAATTTTTTTAAGATTTCATTTTTAAATAATCTCTATACCCAATGTAGGGCTCAAACCCACAATCCCTCGATTAAGTCACACATTCTACTGACTGAGTCAGCCAGGTGCCCCTCACAAAATTAATTTTAATAATATATGCTATTTAACCCAATATGTGCAAAATATTATTACATACATGTAATCTTAATAAAAATTACTAATGTATTTTTCACTTTTGTTCATATTTGAAATCTCTGCATTTTACACCTACAGCACATCTCAGATGGATTAGCCACAGTTCAAGTGCTCTGGGGCTAGTGGCTATCTTGTTGGACAGCCCAGGTCTAGATTAGCAATCAACTTTCTTTGGAGGTCGTTTTCCTACACAGATACAAGATACACTGATACACAGATCTATTGCATTTGCAAGGCAGAATGGAGAAGAAAGAGAATACCATACTGCGATGTGGATACTGGGTGATCTATAGGCTCATTCAATGATAGTTAAGTACCTTAAATCCACTGAAGGGCTTAATTGTATTACATGGGCTCCTATTACTACTTGACATGAAGCCCCAGAGTCCTTTATAATAACTCAATTGGCTGAAGCCAACAAGTTATTGTAACTGATTTGCAAGTAGAAAAAGCAATAACAGTAACTTGAAATGTAAAAAAAAAAAAATTCTGTAAATAAATACCATTGGCATACATAACACCTGACTAGGTCCTGACATTTCAGAATAGTTAATAGATACAAGAAATCCAATTTCCTAGGCAGTGGTATATGTGTATGTATGTATGAATGTACGTACACCAGCACACACACACACATCCAAACATACACACAAATGCACATAAGAATGTATGGTATAAATGCCACTTGAAAAAAAAGATTTATTTATTTGGCAGAGAGTACAAGTGAGCACAAGCAGGGAGAGGGAGGGCAGAGGGAGAAGCAGACTCTCCGCTGAGCAAGGAGCCTGATGCAGGGCTTGGTCCCAGGACCCTGGGATCAAGACCCAGGCTGAAGGCAGCCGCTGACTGGACTGAGCCACCCAGGCGCCCCTAAATCCCACTTTTTAAAGGATCAGAGGTTGGTGATTGTTATTTCTCTTTTTTAAAATAATGGACACTACAGAACAGAAGGCAGAGACTCATTCTTGTTCCATAGACAAGCTTGCTATTCACACTTAAGTTTGCCTTCAGCGGAAAGAAATATGTAGCTTATTCTTGCAAGTAATGATAACTGACATAAACAGACTGCTTCTATGCGTCACAGTGGTCTAAGGGTGATGCGCGCATCATCTCACTTAATACTCACAGCAGACAATGATGTCGGTGCAGAGTCAACTAACAGAGTCCCTTCAAGAAGCCTCACAAATGCCATACAACCCATAAGGGGAATAGCCACGATCTGAACTCAGGAGTCTCGGCTCAGCCATGAGGTTAAACTCCACACTTTAAATGCATGATGTTCTAAACGCTCTTTCTAGATACAATTTGCTATCTGACCTGAATTAGGTACTTAGAAGTAATACCAATATTTCTTAGGACTGAGAGATATCTTTGAAGATCTTAATGGGAAAAAAAAACTTTGTAAATACCTAGGTTTATACTTAGCATAACCTCTCATTTTATTTTATTAGAAGACCCAACCAGGAAAAGGCTCAGCTTCTTTCCTCATCTCTGACAAATCCCAGAATCTATACCATGTGGTGCCTTTTACTAGCATCATTTCTTCAAGCGCTTGCATTCGTCTTCAATGTGATTATTTTGTGGTCTGCTACTTCTTGAGAGAAGATAGACACCTTCTCCTTTGAACTGTGAATTATCATATTTGGATTTGTTTCTTCATATGCTTTTTACTAGTCCTTTTTGTTTCTCTCATTTGTTAAACTGAAACATTAAAATGATCAAATTTATCCTGGTAGTACCTAAAGTTTTGTTTTTGTAATGTTACAGAGTTTAACTTACTAGTAGTTGCACATAAACTGGTTGAATCAACTAGACAAGTAAATAGCCAGCTGATTTCACAGGAATATATAAGAAAAGAAACTAGTTTTCATTTTCACATCTATCCTCTTGCCTGCACTTATCAGCATTCAAAAGAATAATTACTATTGTTCAGAAGAACAATGTTATCAATAGGGCCACTTTTGAAAGTCTGTCAACCCCTGATTTAAGCAATATATATCAGAATTGAACACATAAGATGTATGTGTTCATATGTCTAGCAGATTATACATCCTCATACATTGGTTGAATGAATGAATGAATGAACTGCATATAAGCTCATAGGGACATTGAACTACTCATTGATAATTCTCTTATCCTTCCTGAGCTTGGTGTTAATATCATGAATACTTGCTTGGTTATGAAGAAATATTTAGGCAAATACCCTGGGTCACTTATAGTTTTTTATAATTCCATAATGCTATTTCTATAAACTTAAAAAGATACAGTAATTGTATAGTTTATACATTCAATTTCACATGAGGAGGCTGAGGTCTATGGACGTTAAGTTACTTGCCTGATATTGTATCATGAGCCAAGATAAGAGTGAAAATCTAGTAGTGCTGACTGCTGCCATTCCAAGCAAAAACTGGAATAGTTCATATTATGATTACTATAAAAAATAACCTCAATAAATATTGTGTTCTGGGACATCATCACTATGATAATAAAGAATATTTATATAAAAAATGGGAAAGTATACTTTGTGTGGTGAGTTACACAATAAATAGTAAGTAGAGCAAGTCTGATATTAGATTTAAACATGAAAACTAACATTAGGTCTTCATATAATATACAAAATAATCTATGGAAAGGATTTTTTTCTACAGGTGTTATAATAAAGATCCCTTCCAGCTATTTACTCATCCCTTACTTTTCATTATAAGCCAAAGGAAACTAAAAAAGGTCCTGGCTCATGTCTTCTCGTCTCCCCATAATTCACTGTCACTGATAGTAAAAGATGTGTAAAAGTGCTTGAAAAGTGGTCACTAAGTTTTTAACACAAACTTCCTGGTATTTCTGGTGGTATAGGATACTCGTCAACTTTCTCAGAAGCATTACAAATTCTTCTCTGAGGATGGAAACAATATTGGTGGATGGGGCCAGCCTCCAGACTCGGTCTCTTAAACTCTTACTTCAGCTATGTCTCAAGGCTCTTTTTCAGTGGTTTAAATCATTCAAGGGAAAGAAAATGTTCTGGCAACCTCATTTCTGAACATCTCGAAAAATAAAACAGCTTAAATTTTCAATCTTTCTGTCTTATCTTCCCTGTCAGTGGTGTTATCTGAAGATTATTTCAATCTATTGAACCTAGAGTACACCATTAAAAGCTGCAGACATGTATTTATTTTAAGCATTTACAAAAGTTCCCATGATTCATTTTCAGTGTCTACATATTTTGGTTGTATATCAGTGCATTCTGTCATCAAGTCTACTATTCTAACAACAATGAGGATTACTTCTGGATTCCATGAGGGATCATAATTAAATTTTGACTGATTACACATGGAAGTAGACATGTTTATTTTACTTGCAAGATTTACTCTATTTTAAAAATTTATTTTATTTTTGTAGGAGGATCTTTACTACCTTTACGTACAGAAAACTCAACAACATACACTTTAACCTAGTTTTTCGGCTACTTCCTCAGTCTTTGCCTTTTCCAACTTGCTACTGTGAGCCTCTGATTTTGCACCCAGGACGTTGTCTCCTCAGTGATGGCAGATCTCATCATATCTGTCATTATAATTGGTCCTGATGGCTTCCACCTCCTTAGCCAGAGCTCCTTTGTCTCCTGAGTTAACCTGTGTGAAGGCAACGGTGGTACAGATTTCTGTGGACCAGATGCCCCAGCCTGACCTTACTCTTGATAATGCAGAGGGAACTCTCATCTAATGACACAGGGCTGGTGGGAAGACCAGCTTGATGGGATCTATATCATGTGCATTCACTACCAGCTGAGTCTTCTTGTTTCTCACCAAGATGGTGACAGTATTAATCCTTCCAGGAAGGATTTTCAGTGGGGGGCGTCTCCTTAGTGCCTATCTCCTAAATCCTATCTACTCATACTGGGGTCCGAAGAACGGCAGCATTAACACCATCTTGGAGCTTGGTGGAGATGCAAAATCTCAGGCCTTACTTTTGACCTACTCAGAGTCTGCAGTTTAACAAGATCCCCAAAAGATATGTGTGCATCCAGTTTTTAGAGGCACAGACTAAGGCATGGTATTTAGTATTTAATAACAAACTGCCCTCTTCTTTTCAGAAGAAGTGTCAGTTCTTCAGGTTCTGATACTGAGCATAAGCTATATTTTCATTTAAATATAGTAAAACGAGGGATGCCTGGGTAGCTCAGTTTGTTAAGCTTCTGCCTTAGGCTCAGGTCATGATCCAGGGTCCTGGGATCAAGTCTCACATTGGGCTCCTTGATCAGTGGGGAGCCTGCTTCTTCCTCTGTCTCTCCCTCTACTTGTGCTCTCTTTCTCTCTCTCTCACTGACAAATAAATAAATAAATAAATAAAATCTTTAAAGAAGAAAGGAAAAATCTAAGATAAAAATAAAGGCTGAACAATCATGTCCTTTGTTTATTTTATTTTCCAAAGTAGTATTTTCCACCCTGTCAGATTCTTCTATAAATCACTCTCTCAGAATAAGTTCCCCAATAGAGGCTAAACGCTATCATGCCTCCTGGACCCAACTGTATTTGATGACTATTAGGGTGATCTTCTACTTAAAAGATAATCCTTATCCTTAGCACTCCCCTTTCTGTTTGAATTTGGATATTTCATATCTTATGGTCACCCCTGGCAAGAGGTAGGACAACAGGGAATTGAAAACAGTTTTTCCTTAGAAGTTTTGCTAAAAGATTTGATAGTTTGAAATATTTGGTAGGTTAAAATGAATTCTGTGGGCTATTTACCAAGGCTCAATAATACATTTTTATTTATCACTGATAAAATGATTAGCTATGCTAAGCTGCTATCTGATATATATTGGTAACTACATTTTAGTGACCTGGAAGAATTCGTTAAGAGTTCCAGTGGGACCTAGGGAGTTTTAGGCACTGAGAAATGTTGGTTCTAAGGATTATATTTTTAGTAGAACCTCATTTCTGAGGAATCTAAGAGTGAAGCTCAAATAGAATAACTTCAGGAGCCCACTAAGGTAGAGATTAAAATTTGAAAAGAGAACATTATAAATCCTTAATGCCTTTCCCAATTTTCAAGTCAGGTGACCTTATGTAGAAAGTCTTATTTTCAAAGTTCATGATTTAAACTGTCTGGTAACAAAGTAAACATTGTTTCATATTATGAACCCCCAGGATGTATTTATACTGCCTTAACTTTCCTTTTTTTCCCCTACAGAATATGCCATCAATTACAGAGACTTAGGATTGGATTTTGAAAGCTTCAAGAAATAGGACCCACAGTTATTACACATACTAAATTTCTCCAGTCATCATCTAAAATTAATGATCACATTTTGACATGGTACAAACTGAACCTGGGTCAGCTTACTTACTTGATGTACCAGAAGTCAGACTGGTATCATAAATCAGCTTATGATGAGCTTTGGAGGGGATGACATACAAAAGAGGATTATATGTCACCAGAATCTTGACATTAAATAAATAAGTAAATAAATAAATAATTTTTGACATTAAAAATAAATAAGTAAAGATAAAGAAAAAAGAAAAAGAATAAAAGGAATGTACTGTATCATGACTTTCATTGCCTATGTATTCACTAGTGTGTTTACAGAGGTTAATTTGGCTCAGGAAAAGTAAAAAACAACTTTTCCAAGAAATAATTTATGGAATGGATAAACATTTAATACGAGCATAGGATATACAGTTAGAACTAAAAGCAGGAGATGGTCATTTTAAAATAGAATAAAAAGATTATTAATTGGTTTTGCTCACAATGGTTGTTGGGTTGACAAATGAATCTGAATAAAATGTAAGCATAAGATTACAGACTTAAATTGATTATGGATCAAAGACAGGGTCAATTCTCTTTCTGCACAGCGAGTCAAGTTTTCTACTAGGGACACTCATTTCATAGGTGTGTATTATTTATCATGAGGAGAAGTAGAATGTAAATACTTCACTATTCCTGGAAAAAGTGATCCTGTAAATCAGAATATCCATCTCCTAGGTAATTATTTATTAAGATGCTGTCATTGAAAATGAATGGCCTGCCCTTTGGCAAAGAGGTGGAGAACCAGAACACTGCTTTGGGAATTATGTAAATTGTACAATCACTTTAGGAACTTATTTGCTGGTATTTAAAAACATGCACAAATGGCAACCCAGAAATTCTACTCTTCAGGATACACCCACCATATGTGTATGCACACAAACTTACACATACTCCATGTACACTTGTTTATCAAATGACATATCCTAGCGTGTTCATAGCACCTCTATTCATAACAGCCTCAAACTAAAATACCCAACCATCAACAAATTAACAAGTAATTTGCAATATACTCACTTGATGAAATATAATCAAGAGAATGAACAATCTACAAATACACAAAACAATATAGATGAATATTACTATCACAATATCGATAGGAAGAAGCCAAAACAGAAGAGATTATACTGGATAATTTCATTAATAAAAAAGTTCAGAAACAGGCAAAACAAAACAGGCTCTTGGCAGTCAAGATGGTGGTTATCTTTGGAAGCATAGTGACTGAATGGAAGATAAAAGTGTATCTTTGGTCATGTTTTATTTCTGGATCTGGGTGCTGGTTATATGAATGTGGCTAAGCATTTTTTTTCTCACCCCATTGTGCATTTGCACTTATCATCTCCTACCGATCAGATTCTCTTAGAGGGTTAAGGTTAATAAATAATTTAACAAGGAAGAGAGTCCCTTCCCTTTTCACCAATACTGGCTAGGCAAAATACTTATTTTTTAAGTCCTATAGGGCTAACATAAACATTAAGTCTTTTTTTTTTTTTTCAAATTAAGTTTTTAATTTTAATTCCAGTTAACATAGTGTTATATTAGTTTCAGGTGTACAATTTAGTGATTCAGCACTTCCATATAATACCCTGTGCTCATCATAACAAGTGTCCTCCTTAGTTCCCATCACCTATTTTCACCCATTCCCCCCACCTACCTCCCCTCTAGTGACCATCAGTTTGTTCTCTATAATTAAGAGTATAAACATTAAGTCTTTTAAATTCATTTCAAAATACAAGATAATTGTTTCCCTCACCAGAAATGTCTTCTTTCCCTTTCTTGCCATTCCTGCAAGTGAGATTTCTCTGCTGATTCTGTTGCCTCAGTCCAAATGAATTTTCTTTAGGAAGAGATACCTGAGGTTTTGTTTGTTTGTTTTGGTCCGTAAGTATCTTAGCCAAGGGTCAGGGGAGCAGAGCACACAACAGAAGTTGTAGCAATCCTGTTCCTCTACCAGGGAAGACTAAACGAAAACATACCCACCAGCAGCAGCAACACTGTTGGCAATAGGCAATTGCATTTGCTTAAGACACTGTGAACTTTGTAACAAATGGCTAGAGAAGGTTATGGTGGGAAAATACCTAGTCATTTTCTAGGCAATGGTAAGATACAGAAATAAAACAATTATGTGAGTACATAAATATGTCTTTTCGTTCATCTGAGATCAGGGCAGTGATACTTTGTGGAACCCACAAATGAGAACTTTTTATCAAGTATGACCCCAAAATAGCAAAAGAATTTTTTGGCCACGTTTCTCTCCCTTATGGTGACCCCTCTTCCACTAAAGAATGTACTTACATCATCAAATTAATGAGATTCTTAAACAGGACATAAACCTTCCCTTTAGATGAGAACACTAATCAAATCCAGCTAGTTCTTCATCTTCCATCTATCTAAACAGATTTTTCTTTCTATCTACGCAGAAAGAAAAATCCCAAGGCTACTTTACGGAGTTAGACCTCTCTTCCCAGCCAATCCATTTTATTATCCTATATAAACAAATTCTGCCATTGCATTCCTTTATCCATACCAACTTCAAGTGGATAATCTACAAATCAATTAAAGGCAAGTTAATTGCCAAGAGGGATCAAGGAACAAGCATTAGAAACACAATATTTACAGGCACCATCCTAAAAATTTATGTGTTAGAGAAAAGTTGGTCTGACTAGTTTTCCTTCTAATCCAACATTTTAAATTTGTATGGTTGCTTTTGAAAATAAAAAATTCATCACATCATTACTCTTAGCTTATGACATCTATGTTTTGGGGCTGACATGGACAGATAAACCAAGCCCCCCCCAAAAAATGTACTACTATAGGATATGCTACTGCTATTGATTTTTAACTTTCATTTTTTTTTAAACTTTAACAGTTCCTACCTTTGAAACTTTTTGAGGATTACACGAAATAATGCAACAGAAAGTACAATATCCAACCCCTTTTCCTCCTCCTCCTTACATGTCTATAATAAAGGAGAGGCAAAGGCAAATTCAGTGAGGAGACTGGACTCTGATTTGCCCACGAACAGTCAGTGATGAGGTCAATATTCCTATGTTTCCATTAAATTGGTACAGTTCTGAGTTACGTCATCTGCCTAGAACTGCCATCTACTTATGGATATATTGAATGGATATATTTCAGCTAAGTAAAAAAACTGTTGTTTTCTTTATGAAGGCTTCCTTGAGTTTTCCAAGCAGAATCTCTTATCTCAGTACCTATGTTATTTTATTTTGTTGTTAACTTGGTTTGTTTTCTGTCTTCTTCTTCTACAATGTAAGCTTTATGAGAGCAAAGATCTAATTCATTTTACTCATCATTCTATCCCTACCATAAGGTCAATAGTTTTAGGTGGCTAGGAAAGCAGGAGGCATGGTGGGATGAGGGAGTTGTCCATACCAGCCGACAAAAGCAGACTCTTAAATTTTCAGGAGTATGGACAAACTGTTGTTATATGTAGCAACTACAGAAAGTTAAATTATATAAACTTATAGTTAAAAAATTAATTTAATTAAATAATTAAATTATAATTACCTAATAAATATTCAAAACTCCTCACTTATAGTTTGCCTACACTATAATATCATGTATGTTCTAGAGGTCATTTACACCTACATATCTGTAAGTGCTATATTGCTTGCTAACTCTCCATTTAGTGCCCTCTACTAGTTGAAATGGGCCATGGGGAAGATTTTTGCTATGGAAATCAGCAAGTACTACAAATGGGCTTTGTGTGTGTGTGTGTGTGTGTGTTCACAGAAAGTTGGCTATTAACATTCTCCAGCCCACTAATGAAAAGGCTTATCAGGGGCATTCAAAAATAGTTTCTGAATGAATGTATTCATATTTTATATGAATTCAGATTACATTTGAGTGATTTGTTCATGGTCACATTAGTTCTTAGCTTATTCCTTTAGCCCACCACAAAGCTTCTTTTCTCAGGTTCACTCTCGAGCTCTCTTTTTGGAATAGGAATAGGGCGTACATACTTGTTACTCTTGAAATGTCTGTCTTTTGCATCTGATTGACTTCACATAATTAAAGTAGGGTGTATCTACTCTGTTCACAAATTCATCTTTTCTCTTTAACATTTGAGTTGTTTCCTTCCAAATTCACATTATCTTTAGGTATTAAATCATACAATTCAACAAACTTATTAGTTCCATATTGTCCTCTTCCTTGCCAATGGGATTTTCTTTTGCTCTGATTCACAATAACTCTGCATACTTGTCTAACTCAGTCTTATAGGAAGTCAGAGGCTTTCTTCAGCCTCTTGCCAAGAAAATTTGGGGCATTTGAGTGGCTCAGTCGTTAAGCGTCTGCCTTCAGCTCAGGTCATGATCCCAGCATCCTGGGATCAAGCCCCACATCTGGCTCCCTGCTCAGCAGGAAGTCTGCTTTTCCCTCTCCCACTCCCCCTGCTTGTGTTCTCTCTCTCGCTGTCTCTCCCTCTCTGTCAAAAAAATGAATAAAATCTTTAAAAGAAAATTCAAAAAAAGAAAACACAGTTAAAAAAAAAGAAAATTAGGAAAACTCTCCAATTATGGTTCGAAAGTAAAGAACAAAATGGAAGTTAGGAGGGGGCATAGTGAAAGCAGGAGGTGGGTATCTGGCTGGGGCAAAATACATCGGGGTTGGGAACTCCACAATGAGAAGCAGCAAAGGAAGGGTCACAGAAGCAAATTCTCGCTGTCTTGTAAAGTGTTCATTATTTGCTCTGCTCAGACTAAACAAGTCATCTCCGGACCACTCACTGAAGGTACTATCTCTTAAAATTATGTGTTGGGAATTCCCCAATTGCATGACTTACAGTCAAAATTCTACTACTGAAAATCATAAAATCAGCATAATTACAACAATATAAATGTTATTAGCCATGACTTAAACATGGAGGCTCACTTCCATTACATATTGAGGAACGGTATAGTTTAGAAGCATAGTATGGCTCTCACGTGGGCCATCAGAACTATTCACAAGCATAATTACAAGCTCTCAGCAATGAGGGGTGTCTTTGCTTTTTCAGCCACCTTGATTTCTGCCTCTCCTGCCTGTCCACATTTGACAGTGCTCCATGCTGGTTGGTAGCCCACAGCCACTTCTTAATCAGGACTTTTGTAATAATCGCACAGTTTTACGTGTTTCTGTCTGTGGTTGCTCCGTGTGCTGTCTTGATAGTACAGAGAACTCTCAAGCCTTATTTTCTCTCTTCATCTCTGTTTCTGGTTGGCATTGCCTTGCTAATTGCACAGATCCCTTTGAATGCTCCAGATAGGACTTTCTTTCAATTTAGGAGATCTCAGCTAGTGCTTTCACAAAAATTTTATTTACAAAAAGGTCCCTACACAAGCCCTATTGCAGCTGTTGTAGGAAGGGATTTTTAGACTTGTAAGTAAAGTGTCTTAGTTTTACTTGAAGGAGTCTTTCCAGTATTTAGAAACCCATCTTTTTGTGGTGGCTGCCCAATTCTGACTCTTGCACTCCTCCCTAGTTGCAGAAAATATGTGCTAAACCATTGTGCTTGCTGCCTTACCAAAGACATTGATTTAGACGGGATCTACACTGAAGTGAGGTGGTGGGACACTGGAAGAAAATTTTGTGCATAAGCGCACAGAACCATGGTTTCGAGCTCTGGCTGTGACATTATCACATTTGATGACCTGGGCTTTCTTTAGGTCTTGAGGGTTTTCTTTTTTATTTTTCTTTCTTCTTCTTCTTCTTCTTCTTCTTTTTTTTTTTCTTCTTAGATTGGGTGGGCTTGTGGGGGGTGTCACACGGCACAGGCAGAGGAGAGAAAATTCCAAGCAGGCTCCAGGTCAAGAACCCTAGGCAGTGCTTGATCTCACAACTCTGAGAATGTGACCCGAGCCAAAGTCAAGAGTCTGACGCTCAAAAGACTGAGCCACCCAGGTGCCCTGGTCTTTAGGTTTTGCAATGTAAGATGATCGGTTTGAGCAGATGAACTCCTGGGTCTCTTCAGCTTTTGCCCACTGCTCTGTGAACATGGGGGAAGGAAGTACAGTGTCCCCATTCTTGTCAGGGGTCTAAAATGATTTGCTGATAGTTTCATTCATTCAAGGCATATTCATCAACCACCTACACCATGTCACACACCCCCACAGGTATTAAAAATAAAGCGTTAGAAAAAAGAAGGTAAAAATTACTCTCACATGGAGCTTACATTCTAGTATTAAAAATACCTCACATTTATTTTAGTGTTTTCATGTGCCAGGAATTATATATGGTCAACAGACTTAATCCTCATAATATCCCATTTTACAGATCAGGAAACCGAGGCAATCAAGTTCAATAATTTTCCAGTGTCTAATAGCTGTGAATGCAAGTATAGAAATGTGAACATCAGCAGTATGGCTCAGAAGCCAGCCAGCTCCCATCCATTAGTCCACAGCACCTTGCAAAGATCCAGCTGTTTATATATGCAAGCTGTGAGCTGGACTGTAGTATTCTGTAACCAAATGTTGCCCCAGTGATAATGACTAACCTATAAACCTAGCTGAAAAAGAAGCATCCATCACAAAATTGATGAAATGGTAAGAAGACATTGGAAAATGCTATAAAGAGGGGGTAGGCAACCCACTTTTCTGTACATATTCTCATTGAGAGGTGCAATGGCCTTTTGAAGTAGGCATTAATACTTTCCATTTACAGACATGGAATCTACTAATAAAGGTTAGGGAAATTTCCCAGGCAAGAAAGCAGCAAAGACAGATTCAAACTTCATCTGTTCAGCTCTAAAGACAAAGTCTTCCCCTTACACCATGCTACTTTACCCCACGTTTGTTAAGATTGTTAACCTTGGGAGACAAGATGGCGGGGAACTAGGAGGATGCTCTGGTTCAACCTGTCCCCTAAAGTGAGCTGATTACCTACCAAGGAACTCCGATCACTCATGAAATCAGCCTGAGATCAAAATTCTACTCGTCAGGATCTCTACGGGGGCAGAAGACGCCAGTGGGATGTCAGGATCTCTACGGGGGCAGAAGACGCCAGTGGGCA
>PISX010017367.1:0-43564 GCA_004024625.1 Mellivora capensis | reverse complement strand
AGAGTCAATTATCATATGGTTTCACTTATTTGTGGAGCATAACAAATAACACGGAGGACATGGGGAGACAGAGAGGAGAAGGGAGTTGAGGGAAATTGGAGGGGGAGATGAACCATGAGAGACTATGGACTCTGAAAAACAACCTGAGGGTTTTGAAGGGGCTGGGGGTGGGAGGTTGGGGGAGCCAGGTGGTGGGTATTATGGAGGGCACGCATTGTATGGAGCACTGGGTGCGGTGCAAAAACTATGAATTCTGTTATGCTGAAAAGAAATGAAAAAAAAAAAAAAGCTATCTTTTAGTTAATAAATACCACTGAACCTTTCTCTCCCTACCATCTTAAAATACACATTTCAACTGAATGATAATTCATCAGGATATAATCTTTTAACATAATCTCATTTCACATTTAGCTTGATAAATATTGTTTTATAGAATCCCAATTATCTCCACTTTTGGCCAGCAAAGGAATAGGATTGTCTACCTACTGAAGAGTCAGAATTGAGTCATAGATGTTTCTATCTTCATAGGATGTACTGTTGGCAGTAGGATCCCAGTGTCCTCATTATTAATCAGTACATGAGCATTCTAAGTATTGAGGATACAGCAATAAACAAACCAGACTAAATTCTCTACTCCTTAGAGTATACATTTGTGTGAGTATAGAGGTGAAGTACAAATCCTATAATAAAGACACCCTGTCAGACATACTCTTTTACGCACAAAGAGCAGACTGGGTAAGTACTTTAAATAAAAATAAAACTTGATAGAAGGAAGCAGTAGGGGAAGAGAGGTTGTGATTTTAGGAATAATTTAGGAAAGTCTCTCTATAACAATGACATTTATGGAGAGATCTTGTGGTAGATGTAATTACTGGTCCCAGTTCTTCACCATCTTTATATCCATATCCTTTGTCATATAACTTTGCATGTAACTACCACTAACACAGGAGTTCACTGCCGTGCTTCTTGACTTCAGACTCAGTGACATAGCTTGTTTTGGTCAGTTGGATGTTAGCAGATATGGAAAAAAGAAAGGCATAAAATGTGCTTGTGCGGTGAGGCATACTGTTTTGTGTCTCTGCCATTTGCTTGACAGCATTCCTTATGGGTAGCTGTTGTCCCTTCACCTGGTGCCACAGAATGAAATAAATGGTACAAACATGACCTCAACCCACAGTGAGAAGCCCAGTCCTGCTGGGTCTTCAGCTTGAACCCAAGATCATCAGACAAGCAGTCTGGTTTATTTGACTCCCAAACAGTCCACACACTCACAAGTGAGAATACAATCTTGCTGTTTATACCTCTGAGTTTTGAAACAGGTTATTATTCAGCAGTTGTTTTTATCAGATATGGAAGAAATTGGAGAGAAGTAATGCAGATGTCTAGTTAATAGTCGCCCAGGCAGAAGGAGCAGCAAAGCAAATGTTCTGAGTGTGTGTGTCACATTCCAAGTAGTTAGCATTGTGGCTACAGTAAAGTGAATGATGGATTATTACTGTTGTAGCTGCTGTTCATATCGTCAGTGCTTTGTAGCCAAACAACTTTAGGAACCTATCTATAGTTGAGCAAGCTGGGTTTATTAGTTGCTGTAGCATGAGAGACCACACACATTGGAAACCATGGAGAATTGTATTAAGAAGATGTTAAAAAGAGCCCATATGGGTTTGGGTTTTGGTTAGGTAATTGGAGGTAGGTCTAAAGAAGTCACAGTTTTCTCTAGATTGGATGCTGCCAGAAAGGGAAAGGAATTCTATGGTTTCATATCTCAATAAATATTATCCACTGAGAATGAGAACAAAGTTGTAGTTAGTAAAGAGGTAGCAGTCACTCATTTATTTATGGGTTGCATATTGACATTGTTTTTGTTTGTGATTAGACAAAACTATTAAGTAATAGTATTTAACCTTATTTGATTATAGTCCTCAAATAACCTTGGCTGCGGATGGTATTTTGGGGGATGGTTTGTGTTTAATAGAATGAGACGGCATAGCTGTGAGTGTCAGGCCAACTTCTGAATGTCACGAGCTGCTCTTTTCTTAGCTTTTTTTTTTATCATTATCATTATCAAGGATTGCCCCAGTATTCTGATGACACCAGTCACATGGGCAAGTGTTGCATAAAAATGATCAAAAAACTATCCACTGTCTGCTAGCACTATGATTAAATACAAAGGGATCTAGTGGCTACACACATAATTTATAAAATAGCCTTTCAGTCTTACAGTTTCTTAAAATATCTATATATCAAAGAAAGTGATTAGATGACGACAAAAGAAGTCACACTTCCTTGTGTTCTTAAACTCTCATTAAATCAAGGCGTAGTCTATTGTGTCCTAAGTGCTACGTATTCAGTGACTAAAATAAGACCCCTTTCTTTATGGGGTTCAGAGTCTGTATACATTAAATTATTTACTATTCTGTGACTGTTAAGCAAGTTTCAGTGCTGTTTTACAGTCAATGTATTTACGAAGAGCATACTAAATAAAAATTGTGTGTCATCAGCATTTTAAAATTTATATTATTAACAGCATATCAAATATGGATTTTTATTCCTCAACAGCATAAACCAAATTTAGCCAGACAAATAGTAGTAAAAGTTCATCAGTTTTCCACTGTCACAGTAGTTAGTAGCTATGGGAAAAACATATAATCCTCCCAAAATCTGATTTTTAAATTAAACTAAATGATTAGAATCAAGCCCATAGGTAAAACTATGTGGACAATTTTGTTAATATGGTAATTAAAATCTGACTGCCTCGTTTTGGGAGAATAGCACTCAGCAGGGATTCAATAATATTTTCTCTGTTTCATTTAATTCTTATAAATATCCTGTCAGTCAGGGGACTTGAGTGGCTTAGTCATTTAAGCACCTGACTCTTGATTTTGGTTCAGGTCATGATCTCAGAGACCTGAGATCCATCCCCAGCTCCATGCGCAGCATGGAGTCTGCGTGAGATTCTTTCTCTCTCTCTTCCCTCCCCCTGCTCATGCACTTGTGTACTCTCGCTTGGTCTCTCTCAAATAAAGGAAATCTTTTTTTTTTTTTTTAAAGATTTTATTTATTTATTTGACAGAGCAAGATCACAAGTAGGCAGAGAGGCAGGCAGAGAGAGAGAGGAGGAAGCAGGATCCCTGCCAAGCAGAGAGTCCGATGCGGGACTCGATCCCAGGACCCTGAGATCATGACCTGAGCCGAAGGCAGAGGCTTAACCCACTGAGCCACCCAGGTGCCCTCAAATAAAGGAAATCTTAAAAAAAAAAAAAAAAAATATATATATATATATATATATATATATATATATATATATATATATATATATATATATATATATATATATATATATATCCATCAATTAAATATTCTTAAAATTTATTCAAATTTTATTTTGTCTCATTTTATTAGGTATAGCAAGATAAATAAAAGCCAGGACTTATTACATGATTTATAATAACAAGAAAATAAGCGGGTTGGGTGAAGGCAGTCTTGGGTAACTAACGTGCTCATTGTGGCTTGTGGCTTCAGATTCTAGTCACAATGCTCTGTATTGTAACCATCAGCTCTATTCATTAGCTTTATCCAGGAAAGAATAAATTTAAATAAAATGCCTTCCCTTCCACAGAAAGCCAATATACATTTTACTCCAAATCATATTTATTTTTGTTGATAAGTCAGAGTCTTAGTTTAATGGGCTATACTAGGAATAATAATTACGACTCTTGGATTTTGAACAAATAATAATTTGTTTTTGAAAACTGTGTCTTCAGAAAATGGAGACAATTTCTATATATTCTCTGCTTTTCATGTTGACTATGATACAGATATTATTACCAAACTCAGGACAAGGCAAAGGGAAAGATGTTCTCCTGCTGTGATATAAGTATATGGTGATATGCTAGAACCCCAATGATTAGAAGGTTCTTTTAGTATTTATTATGCCTAGAGGTCAATGGAGGAGGCTTGTGATCTGGACCCATGATATTTAGCCCATAAATCTCTCTTCCTTCCTTTAAGTAACTCAAAAATTTCAAATTGACTTTTTAAAATTTTTTTAAAAATTTATTTATTTGTCAGAGAGAGAGGGAGAGAGAGCAAGCATAGGCAGACAGAGTGGCAGGCAGAGGCAGAGGGAGAAGCAGGCTCCCTGCCGAGCCAGGAGCCCAATGCGGGACTCGATCCCAGGACGCTGGGATCATGACCTGAGCCAAAGGCAGCCGCTTAACCAACTGAGCCACCCAGGCGTCCCTCAAATTGACTTTTTTTAAAAAGTGAAATTGAAATATAGTTGGTGTACAATGTTATATTAGTTTCTGGTATATACCATAGTGATTTGACAACTACATCAGGCTATGCTCACCACAGTGTAGCTCCTATCTGTCACTTACAACACAATTAAAATATCTTTGATCATATTCTCCATGCTGTGCCTTTTATCCCTGTGATTTATTTATTTCATAGTTCAAAGCCTGTACCTCCCGCTCCACTTCCCTCATTTTGCCCATCCCTCACTACTCTCCCCTCTGGAAACCATCAGTTCTCTGTATTTGTGTGTCTGTTTCTGCTTTTGGCTTGTTCCAAATTGGTTTTTAATATAAAACTATAGATTTGTGATTTCTCTCATAGAATTGAAATGTCTCCTGCCCTAGGCCTGTTTCGGCATGGCTGCTGTTGGCCAAGGCTGAATGTCAGCTGCCCTTACCACTCTGCCTTTGTTCACTTATGTTCCTGCCTGGTTTCCCTCACATTTCAGTTTGTGATGTCTGATTCCATCCAATAACTTGCCCTCAAGAATTAAATAACTTAAGAGAGCTACATAGTTCCTTCATATCCCCCACTATCCTCCCATTCCTCGGGGTCCTGAAGTTCCATGTTCTGTTTGAAATAAATCTTTCTTTTGGAATTTGAGTGCATTTTTCTCTAAATAAGATTTACATGACTATAGATAATACCATCTGAATCATAATAACCTTCCTAGGTTAAAGACAGATGCTTGGTCGCATAATTCCTTTTTAATGTCCCTCTGTTTCTTGTTCTCCTTCCTTTAAATGCAGGTAATCATGATTTCACCCATCCTCTATTGGGCTGTGGCATTTAGTGAAGTAATAATGAGTAGGAATTGTATTATTACTCAGCTAAGGGAATCGTTTATTTTAATCTAATACCCCTGAAATAGTTAACTTGTTCCACAATGCTGCTTTCAGTCCCCACAATTTTAGTAAGAGAGTAGAGCATGGGTCACTCCTCACACTGTAAAGTAGAAAATCTGGGCCCTAAGTGTCCATAATCCAGCTGCTATGACTATCACTGCTAAGAGCCCCACAAATCAAAACGGGGTCACGAAGAAGCAGCGAGAATCATTAATAAAACAAAAATATGTTATACAGTTATCATCTTCTTCCAGATTGTACTATAATATGATCCTTAAAAATGTGGAGAAGTCACTAATTGGCTACATGGCCAAGCATTATATATTATCATTCTTGATATGTGCTTAATTGTATTTTATATTTAATGAAAAAAAAAGAGAAGGGTAATTCTCCCAAAGAAGCTACTAATTTATAACAGATCTGGGAGCAAATGAATCTATTTTCTGTTGTTTTCAATTATTCTCCCTACCTTCAGTTTAGTTCACGTTATTTGATATCCTTGAAAATAGTGGTTTCTAATCTTCCCTGGCCCTGGTATATAAGTACTATGTTGCTTTATTCCCTTACCTATTAATGGGAAACACAGTTATTTAAGAACATGGTTTTTGATGCACTAGACATGGGATACAGAGCTTCCCTACCCACATTGTATGACCTTGCTCATGTATTTGACCCCTTTAAGTCTTAGTTTTCTCATATGGAAATGGGTTACAAAGTCCTGTGTTTCACATATGGATTATATAGTTCTTTTCTCCCAGACTTACTGTGAAGAGTTAAATGAAGTAACCCATGTTCCTATCAAAATATTCAGCACGTAGTGAATATACAATAACTGTTAGCATTTATTATCATCATTTTCAGTTAATTCAGCTGGTCAATATGATGCCATCTTGTAATCAAATTGTGTCTTTCCTTAACATCTCATTCTTTTTTTGTTGTTGTTATGACAAAAGTAAATGTTTTAACACTTAAAAAAAGTGTGATAGGCTTGCATCTCCATGGTCAGGTTAGTGTTTCTACAAGCAGTTTATCTGAGGTAAAGCCTATAGTAAACTATTTCCAACCCTTAAGAAGAATGATGAAATTTTCATGACCAAATTCATTTAGATGTTTGGTTTTAAACAAACTTTGGTTTTAAAACAAACTTGGATTTCATCTCATAGAGTAAACATACAGTGTAGAGTTAATAGAAAAAAGTACAATAAACTTGACTTGTCATTTTGACATTTAAAAAAATTATAATCTTTTTTCTCTGTTAAGGTATGACCAACACCAAGATCAGAATATGTCAGTGAAGGGCAAATTGCTTGAAAATTTATAATACAAAAATTATAATGAATTGTCCACAGTATAGTTACTCTTACCTACCTGATATTTTCAGAGGTCTTTCACAAATGGGTCTAATTCTTTCACATCCGTGTCTTAGTTCAAGCTGCTATAACACAATACCATGAACTAAGTGGCTTACAAACAACATACATTTATTTCTCACAATTCTGGAGGCTGAGAAGTCCAAAATCAAGGCATTGAAAGATTTCATATCTGATGAAGGACTGCTTCCTGTTCCTTCATAAGTGAAGGACCTGGTACTGGTCATAAGTGAACTATAATGGGTAATAATAAAACAAAGACAAGAGAATGCTATCTTTTCTTTGTGTCCGCACAATATAGAAGGAACAAGGAAACTCTTTGGTCTCCTTTTTGAGAGCACTAATGGCATTCATGAGAGCTCCCCCCTCATGACCTAAGCACCTCCCGAAGGCCCCACATCCAAGTATAGTCACATTGAAATTTGCATTTCAACTTATGAATTTTGGGGTGATAAAAACATTCAGTCTCTAGCACTTACTATACCTTAATATGAGGACTTAACAGATTAGAAAGTTACCTTAGTCCAAACTCCCAGAGAAAACCAAGACGTGTCCTATATTTTGAACCATGTGTTTTACACAAAACTTAACCAGTTTGAAAATGATTCAAGAAAGCAAACCACCCTTTGGCAGAGCTTAATGAGAGGCATTAAGATGAAGTAGAAAGAGTGCTAGAGACAGTCTTATCTTTTCCACTTACATGAAACCTTAGTCAAATCGTTTTCATGTCCCTAAACCATCAGAATCTTCATTTATAATTGAAAATTTTAAAAAACCTGGTCTACTGAATGGAACCACTACGAAGATTAAAAGATATGTGACATGTTCACAGGGGCTCAATTATTATAAATCCCTGTCCATTGCTCAGTCAATCTTTATAAGCTCTTCATCAGCCATGCATCATCTAGACAAGACTTATTAGGATGAACAAAAACAAAAACATATGTATGTTTATCTGCATCTCCTCCATAGGAATACTGAATTTTTAAAAGCTGGCATGAGAGGTCTTCTATTTTGGATCTACCCATCAATTCCATCCAACCATCCACCCATCCACTCATCCATCCATCCATTCTATATCTATAGATATCTGTTTAGCACACCATTTTTATTGATGATAAATAATAGTATTAAGAGTAGCTCATTTTTATTAAATTTCCATTATATATCAGAACTTGAACTGAATGTTTTATATAAATTTTTCATTTAATTTGTACAACTACCCTATTATTTTCCTTATGTTCCACCTTCAAGGTTTAGTCCTTCAATTAAGGAATTTTCAATATGAAACACAACAGATTTTTACACTAATACGAAATATAATGGGTAATAATAAAACAAAGACAAAGAGAAGTTATTGAAATGTAATGGTAATTTGGACTAGAAGTAGGTTACATTAAAGTTTTCAAATAAAAATTACTGCTCTTTAAGGAAAATATTTTAAAAATCAATAGTGGCATTACGGAAACTATAATCTTTCTGCAATTATTTAGAAGTTACTTCAAGTTTATAGAGTTGCCTAGATCATTATTACAAATGGATCAGACCTAAGAAAACCTTTCAGTCATTTAAATTCTAGTCTGTCTGAATTCTGTAGTCATTGTAACTGATCAAGGACCAGAATAACCACAAATATTAATTGATTATTTTATGTTGAGTATGCTATGTTCACACACAGATATACACAAAGTTCATTGTGCCTAAGATAGAATAATCCATGGCTGATAATATCTAAAATACTATTTTGGGAGTGATTAATTAGGGCTGTAGATCTTATGAATGTATGTGGAAATAATCAGATTCAATAAAATACTCTCAAATTTTAGAAGCAAAGAAGAAGGTGGAGATACCAAAAAAAAAGAATACTTGGCTTCAAAAATCTTAGACTTTAGTTTTAGGAAAATAATATTGTTTCATAATTGCCAAATACATTTAACATTCAAAACTCTTTCTGTAAGAACTCATAGAAGGGAAAGCTCACAATGCATAATGTTATTTTACTATAGGTAATGCAGAAAACATGGGACTTGGGCAAAATTAGAAGGAAAAGGTCATACTAAGAGAGTAAAAAGGAGAGGGAGTGGCATGCATGGAGAATGTAAAGCCTAAGCAAATGAATGGGAAAGGAAAACATTTGACATTTATTTATGTAATCATTCCACAAGATTACATCAGGGCTAAACTATATGCCAAGTATATTATTTTATGCTAGAGATGGAAATAGAAAAATGAGTAAGACACTGTTCCTGGTCTCAAACTTCTTGGCTTTAAAGAGAAGCTAAATATGCATGTACACAAATTACAAAATATATATTGTATAAGATAGTGCTAAGTGTCACAAGAAAGATAAAAGAGGGCAAGGAGCTAAAAGCTGATAAGTGGTGGGAGGCAGAGTGGAGCATAGTAGTTTAGATGGCTTGTTAATGAAAACTGCTCCATCAGGCAACATTTTGAGTTGAGACCAGAAGGAATTGAAATGAATAAGAGTAAGGTTGATACTAAAAACAAACAAACAAACAAAATCCAGTCCAAACATCAATAAATGGAAAGAACCTGAGGAAGAAATATATTTAATATATTGAGGAAAAAAAAAAAGCCAGTGTGGTTAGTGTAAGAAGATAAAAGTGAAGTCTTGGAGAGGGTAAATGATGGAGCTGATCATAAAGGGCCCCATGAGCTATGAAAAAGGTAATAGGGTTTTTTCTAAGTGGCAAAGAAAGCTATTAGAGGGTTTGCACAGAGGAGTGGCATGGTATGGCTTGTAATTTGTTAAAAAGCATTTTGGCACCATGCTGAAAGTAAATGGTCGGGAATTAAGAATAAGACATACAGGGGCACCTGGGTGGCTCAGTGGGTTAAGCCTCTGCCTTCAGCTCAGGTCATGGTCTCAGGGTCCTGGGATGGAGCCCCGCATCAGGCTCTCTGCTCAGCGGGGAGCCTGCTTTCCCCGTCTCTCTCTCTGCCTGCCTCTCTGCCTACTTGTAATCTCTGTCTATCAAATAAATAAATAAAATCTTAAAAAAAAAAAAAGAATATGGGGCGCCTGGGTGGCTCAGTGGGTTAGGGCCTCTGCCTTCGGCTCAGGTCATGATCTCAGGGTCCTGGGATCGAGCCCCGCATCGGGCTCTCTTCTCGTCGGGCAGCCTGCTTTCCCCGTCTCTCTCTCTCTGCCTGCTTCTCTGCCTACTTGTGATCTCTCTTTGTCAAAATAAATAGATAAAATATTTAAAAAAAATAAGACATACAATGTGAAGAATAAAGGGTTATTGGGCCTTGAATTGAGAGGATTGGAGATTGTGGACACAATTTGAAAGGTAAATTGAAGTCAGACTTTTTTAAAGACTCTGAATTGTCAGTCTAAAGCTTTTTTATTTTATTCTGTAGTTAGCTTATTAAAAATTATCCCCAAATCATATAATTATATGCAAAGGAAGATGAAGAGACAACATTGATAAGCTTGCTGGAAGGGAGATAACCAAGGACTGGGGCATTCAGGGAAGATTCATGGATAGCTTAATACACAGGAACCCTCCAGACCTCAAACTGCATCTTGTTCCATGAACAGCCTCATTACCATCACACACAATACTTCTTGGTCCTTGAAGAGAAAGAAAGATGAGTCGTGTCCAAAGTCCAGAATGCAGTCAGCCTCACTGGTTGGAGAGCTGCTCCACCATTAATCTTTTGTACTGGGCATGTGCATAGAATGGATGGTCTTAGAGCCTGAGGAAAGCCATTCTGAAGAGAGCTGAAGCACAGCTACAAACAAGAAAAGTAAGAGACTTATTTTTGTCATTTACTGATATCCAGTGAAACTGGCCGAGATCCAGCTGTGAAATTCTAGAAAATGGTGGCATCCCCAGGCAAGTTTTAAGTACAAGATGTGGAAGAGGCTATTCCTAACCTAAGGCATGAAGAGGCAGAATAGTGACAGAGAGACTACAAGTTAAATTATCCCAGACCAGAACCCACCTTCCCCCAGTAGCCATGTTCTTTCACTTCCCCTGCTTAGTGACATACAGATGACGAAAGCAAGAAAAAACTTTTGATTCAAGAATCTTAAAATATTTTATGAACTAAATGGTGTTCCTCATGTCATAAAATGCAAGAAATGTCCCAGTATTACCTGGACCCAGGAGAAGAGACTTTACAGATTATGTAAAACTTGACATTATAATATTCTCCCCCATATTCCTTCTAATTTTGTCACTTCAACCCATTAAAGTTGTTGCTGATTTCTAATTAATAGCAGACCTCACATGTATCAGGCCTCTGCTACATTAACTTCTTACTAGGTCTTATTTGACAATATATCATTTCTATGTGTTATCTTCAAATAGAATCATAACATTAGAGAAGACACTTTGGACATTATCCTTCTTGCACTCATAAGGAAAAGGAAAAGAAACCAAAATCTATTTGGCATCTATTCTGTAACAGATACATTACCACCCTAGGTGGAAAGTGTTATTATTCCATTTTTTGTAGGAAGAAGAATGCTGGAATTGGTTAAGGAGGGATATGGATAGAAGGTGAGCTCAACACTTGACAAAAATCCTCTCAATAACCTTGCTTTTTCATTTCATATTGTACATCCTTGTCATGTATAGCTCTTACCAAATTAGAGTTTTACAGTTGGTAATTGTTAGTTTATCCAACTGTGAACTCAGTGGGAACAAGGTATGAATCTGTACACCACTATGGCCCTCAGGGCTCAGCACAGTATTAGGCATGCATAAAGAGTTCAATATAAATTTGTTCAATCACGAAGTGAGTGTGAGCCATCTCCTAGCCAAGGGCAGCCTATAATTTTGGAAAGAAATCCCTCTTGCCAAGGGTGTGGGACTGCACTCTTGAGGATTTAAAGCATGTGACCCATCAAGATCAATAAAACCAAATACTATTCTATGTATGCATTAAAGCAATCAAATTTCATTTTGTCAATGAGTATGCCTTCATAAAAATCACTGTGTCGCTATATTTTTCATTTGTCCCTGAGAGGCTCCAGAATAGTTACATTATTAAGAATTTTAGAAGCTAGGAATTAATCTATCAAAGATCTTGGGTTAATGAAGTGAGTCTGTTTTGAGGGCCCATGTCTGACTATAATATTTTATTAAAACAGCCTTAAGTTCATGAGGACCTGTCCTTTCACTCAATAGAAATCATAGGGTCTCTAATAGGAATCATGGGTTATAAATTCTCTGATCTTGATAGAAGGGGGAAACCTTCTTCTGAAGGTGACATTACAGTTCTTGTGCTCGCTTCGGCAGCACATACACTGAAGGTGACATTACAGTTCTTAATTACAGATTAAGATGAACCTGAAAGTTCTGAAGAATGTTTGCTTTTGGACTCTACAGAGCTTATTGAAAAATGTGAGTCTCCTAGAAATGTGGCTATTTAGCTACCATAAGCATTCCTGTAAAGCAAGCACGTGAGGCATCTAGAGTGGGTGGTTAATCATCTCAACACTATAAGGAGGAGCAAAACTGCCCAAAATGTAGAGAGGTTACAAGAATCCTGACTTAAAAGGAGTTTTTCCTCTCTCTCTCTCTGACATTTATGTCTGTTTCTCCTTGAATCATACCAGATTCATAATGGTTGCCTCAGCTATCTATCAGCTGGATTGTTGGTTTATTAGATTAATCTTTGAAAAATCAAAATCACAGAGACTTAGCAAAGTGTCTAGAGATATTTTTCCGTGATTTTGTACAACAAAATTCAAAAATTTACAGTGTGAGAATTGAGAATGGGACCAGAGACCAAAAATAGTATTAAAAAGAGTTGATAACTATGGAGGATATTAGATTTTTACCCTACTTGAAATTTAACAAGTAAGCCTGTCACCTTTTTGTAGATTATGACAGAGGACAGAAGACTCCAGAGGCAAGCAGAAGTATGAATTTCAGTAATGGCATTAGTTCCCTTTCCCCCCATCTCTCTAGTTCCATGAATGTGATGCAGAGGAGGACCCAGATGGATACAGTGTATACAGGGTATGTGTCACTTCTGAAAAACCAAGTTTAGGAAATCCCCGTCATATGAATGGGTTGCTGACAAACTTCCCAACTTTTGCCTTAAAGAAGACATTATTTTTATTATCCTCATCTGGAAATAAATCTGTCCTCTGCTCTACAAGGGGATAGCTTCTTCCGATGCTGTTTCCTGTACAGATACACTTGAAAAGATAGTCTGGAATGGAAGCTGTCCATTCTACACAGTAATCCAAGAGACGCAGGAAAGTTTCTCCTGACAAAAAGCTGTAAGCTTTAGTGTCTTTTCTGTTAAAGATAATATATAGGTTATTTCTATAGCTTACTTATTATATGTAAGAGTTACTACATTATTATGTTACTGCTGTATTATAAAAAAAGACATGGGCATTATTAAACTCAGGGTAACAATAAGCTGAAGAGAAGAATACAAATATAATTAAATAAATCTAAGTTCTGTCATCCTCAATTCTACCTTCAGTAGTGAGATTGATAATGCTAATAATGAAAATACTCCAACTTGGTGTGTACTCACATCTACTAGGTAGGCATTTATAGGCACTATGTAACTTAGTACAATAATCACAAGACATGCCATACAATATTTGATCTGTATTTAAACTTAACACTGGGTTGAGCTCAAAGATTAAATACACTATTAATATTTTATGAATATTTGTTAAGGTCTCAATCTTTTTGTTCCAGTATCACATGCAATTTTATTTTCCTTTCCTTTCTACTTTTTTTTTTGAGAGAGAGAGAATGTGTGTGTGTGAGCACAAGTTGTGGTGAAGGGGCAAAGGGAGAGAGAGAATCTTAAGCAGGTTCCATGCTAGTGGAGCCCAAGATGGGGCTCCATCTTACAACCTTGAGATCATGACCTGAGTCAAAATGAAGTTGGATGCTTAAACAACAGAGATACTCAGGCACGCCCCCTTTCCACCTCCTTTTTAAAAATGTTGAAGTATGGGGCACCTGGGTGGCTCAGTGGGTTAAGCCTCTGCCTTCAGCTCGGGTCATGATCCCAGGGTCTTGGGATTGAGCCCTGCGTCGGGCTCTCTGCTCGGCGGGGAGCCTGCTTCCTCCTCTCTCTCTGCCTGCCTCTCTGCTTACTTGTGATCTCTCTCTCTCTCTGTCAAATAAATAAATAAAATCTTTTAAAAATAAATAAAATAAAAAAATAAAAATGTTGAAGTGTAATTAATATACAATGTTTTACTAGTTTCTTGTGTACAATACACTGACTCAACAATTCTATACTCAGTGCTCACCACAATGAGTATAGTTACCATCTATCACCATACAACCTTATTGATTATACTTCCCATGCTGTACTTTTCAGCCCTGTGACTTACTTGTTTTATAACTAGAAGTTCATACCTTTCATTCCCCTTTAGCTCATCCTTCCCAACCACCCACCCTTTGACAACCACCAGTTTGTTCTATGTATTTAAGAGTTTGCTTTTTGGTGGTTAGTTTGTTTTGTATATTCCACAAGTGAGTGAAGTCATATATTATTTGTCTTTTTCTGTTTGACATTTCATTTAGCATAATACCCTCTAGGTCCATCCATGCTGTTACAAAAGGTAAGATCTCATTCTTTTTCATTGCTGAGCAATGTTCCATTGTAAGAATATACCACATTGTCTTTATCCATTCATCTCTCAGTGGACACTTCAGTTGCTTCCATATCTTGACTATTATAAATAATACTGCAATAAACATAGAGATGCAGATGTCTGTTTGGAGTAGAGTTTTTGTTTTCTTTGGGTAAATATCCAGTAGTGAATTTCTTGGATCATACAGTAATTCTATTTTTAAATTTTTTAGGAACCTCCAAACTGTTTTCCTCAGTAGCTGCACCAATTTACATTCTCATCCAGCAGTATATGAGGGTTCTCTTTTTTTCCCACATCCTCACCAACACTTGTTATTTCTTGTCTTTTTGATACTAGACATTTGACTGATGTGAGGTGATGTCTCATTATGGTTTTGCTTTGGATTTTTCTGATGATTAGTAATATTTAGCATCTTTTCATGAGTCTGTTGGATACTTGTATGTCTTCTTTGGAAAATATGTCTCTTTAGGTCCTCTGCCCATTTTTAATCAGATTGTTTGTTTTTGGTGTAGAGTTGTATAAGTTCTTTATGTGATATGGATATTAACTCATTACCAGGTATATCATTTGCAAATATCTTCTTTCTTTCACCAGTTTGCCTTTTTGTTTTGTTGATAGTTTCTTTTTCTGTGCAAAAGAAGTTCTCAGTCTCTTAACTCATCACAGTACACAAGTTAGAAAACATACTCCTATGAGAACATAGAGAAAACAAGTTGCTATAAAGGTAATAAAAGCTTAGTGACAGTTTGCATTGCCCAAGCTTAAAGCCTCCCATCCTCTCCTATTCAAGAAGGGATATCATAATATAAGTAATTGAAAGTGACTTTCTTATAAAGATAATTTAAATCTACTCTAATTAAATCATTCACAAAATGCATTACATGATAAGAAGTAGCATATTCTCTCTGGAATACATTAAAACTGAGTATGGTATATCTGTGAGTTGTAACTCTATAAATAAGGCCCTCCCCCCAGTGAATAAAGAGGTAGAAAATATAATAACATAAACCATTAGTAGTTAGGTGCATATGTGGTTGTAATTTATTGATATACATGTAAAATATCAGAAGCCTCTAATGAGGTAAGAACCCTCTGATGAGGTAGTATGCATGCCTGACCATTAATTTAATTGTGGGGGAGGGGAGTGAGATAGGAATAAGAAAATTCTAGAAAAGAAAGCTTCCTGTTGATGTAAACACAAACATGCCAGATAGGTCTTCTTCATGCCTTTCCTTAGAAAGAGAAAATTATTTCTCTTCTTCTCTTCAGTCCTGTTTCTCCACTTTCATTCCTGAAGTTATCATTGTAAGACAAATTAGCTTTAAAGCCATTTGTTGAGACAGAGTAGGCTATTGAACAGGGGAAGGAGGCTGTTCATACAGGAGTTCTACCCACATGAAGATATAGAGGCCAAGGAGGGTTAGGAGACCACCTAGGCCAGTCAGAGACAGAGAAAATGATTGGGGAAGGTTAAATACAGGGTGATTGACTGAATAAAAATACATTTTAAGGATAATGGGAGCCAGGGTTCTCACTGTTAGAGAATGGAATTACAAATATGAAAGGGTAAAAGTGGAACAAACTCTATGGTATTGAATTGGAATTGGAGGTACCTATGAATTCATGGTTTTAATAGACAAACTGACAGTAATTATAAGGAGTGAAATAGTTATAGAGTTTTAAAGTAGCTTCCTACAAAATACATAATAAAACAAATATAGAGTGATTTTACAGTGGATAAATTATAGCTTTTATAATGAAAAAGCCTGGCACACAACATCTTAGTCACATAATCGAAGTGTACATCATCAGTTATGGGACAACTTGAGTCTGTGTGTTACCTGATACATTACATCAACATAGTGACACTTCTGTGCTACTCTTCACAAAGAGGTAGACTTAATATTGTTAAATAGGAAGCATCACATAGCCACAAAGCAAGAGAAGTACCACAGAACAACTGGCCTGTAATCTCTAAAAATGCAAATTCATAAAAATTAATAAAAGACCTAGAAACTAGTTTAAACTAAAGGAGACAAAAGAGACCTAACAAAAGGCAATGCATGATTCTGGACTGAATGCTTGTGCTATCAAAGACTCTATTGGGACACTGGAAAAACTTGAATGGGATCTAAGGAATAGATGGTAGTGATTTATCAGTGTTAATCTCCTGAGGCTGATGGGTATATTGGGGTTATGTAGGCTGTGTATGGTTTGTAGTTAATACCAGTGAGAGAATGATGGAGTGATAGCACATCAAGTTGAACATTTGATCTCAAAATTATTCAGGGTCAAAAATATATCTTATATTCTACTTGTAACTTTTCTAACATTTGAGGTTTTAAATATAAATGAATGGATGAATGAATGAATAAAGTAGCTAAATAAGTGTCACAGTAAGTAAGGACAAACAGCAAGAACTATCTAAAGTGTACCTAGACAAAGGGTCACTTTAACCATTAGATAAAAAAGAGGTCTAGGGACACCTGGGTGGCTCAGTGGGTTAAGCCTCTGCCTTTGGCTCAGGTCATGATCCCAGGGTCCTGGGATTGAGCCCTGCATCTGGCTCTCTGCTTGGCAGGGAGCCTGCTTTCCCCCTCTCTCTGCCTGCCTCTCAGCCTACTTGTGATCTATGTCTGTCAAATAAATAAATAAAATCTTAAAAAAAAAAAAAGAGGAGGTCTAAGGTGTAGGAAAATATCTGAGACCTGAAAAATAGACAAAATTTTTGAATTGAAATCTAAACCACAAAATAAAAATGAATAAACATGTAAGTAAACACATTATTGTGCCAATTTCATTAACTGCTAGATTTAGTATTTATAAGATATTCACTACATTTTAAAGTAACTTAAACACTCAACTTCTCACAGTGAATGATCTCCCAGGTTTGTGAAATAATTGTTAAGAAAAAATCAGTCAACCATAAATGAAATTAGATTCTTAGCACTAAGTAATTTCAAAAGTAAAATAACAAAAATTCTTTTAGATGTTCAGGGCAAAAAAATATATTTAATATGGGATGAAGGTATATTTTCATAGTTTTCACTTGGTTTTCAGGAGGGTCTCTAAAGGGCTTAAAAATGGCCTTTCCAAACCCATCTGGAAAATAGTTCTATATTCATTAGCAGATAATGTGACTCTTGATCAAGAAGAAAAATTTAACATCCCTATTTAAAGAGTCTGACAAAAACATAAGAAATGTGGGATTTTAGAATGAACAGTCTCTTTAAAAAGGCAGATATTCCAAAACTATCCACGTGTCTAACCACATAAAAATAACTCACTTTCCTTAACTTCCTATTCCCCTATCAGCTACCATAATTGTCAATCCCCTCTGGCCAAAGATCACCAGAAATGTGCCTATTGTTGAACAAGCAGGTTTATTACTCATTGTAACCAAGGGAAATGTAGTATCTGGGGAATCATAAGGTGTCTAAGATGATATGGATATAACATATTAGAGGATTTTGGCTTTGATAGGTTAATTTGGGGGGATTGTCTAAGGAAGCACAGGTTTGCTCTAGATATGATCTGTTAAAAACTGGGAGAATATTTTTGACTAAATATTTCAATAAATTCTATTTATTGATAAGGGGGACTAGCATGAGGATCAATCTTTAATTGTAAAGAAGTATCAATCCCTCATTTGGCCAAGAGTAAGGGGTGTTTGGTATTGTGTGAATTGTACAGTGACCAAGTTTTTGTTCTGCTTTATGATGGCCTCAGAATGACCTTATCTAATGCTGATTTCTTTGAGATTTTTTTTTTTAATGTTCCATAGGAGAGAAACACGATCTAGCTTTGACCATCAGGCCCACTAGTAATGATATTGAAATCTCCCTCTGAGCATCAGTTTCCCAGATACCAGTTTTCTCTCTCATAATTCTGGACAGGACTTATTCATTTACAGCACAAACGTTTAACTCTTCTCCTTTCACTGGTCATCTTAATCATTACTTCTGCTCTTGGTATTTTGGGAGGACTAGAATGCAACGGCATAGGCTCTTGGAGGGGGATGACTATATATATATATATATATATATATATATATTTTTTTTTTTTAGGGGGATGACTATATTGGTTGAAGATGAGGATCTGCATCCTCTTGGTTCTGTAAATTTGGGAAACTTCTCTTTGCTAGGCCTTAGATTCTTTACCTATAAAATGGAATTAATGACTTCATAAGACTGTTTAAATGCTTTGGGTATGTAAAATGTTTAACCATAATATATGACAGAGGGAATATTCAATAAAAGCTCTTATCACTCTTGCTGGAGACTCACTAGTAACCATAACCCAGACCAACTTCTTCACTATGTGGTGCATTTATCAATACCTTGCTAAGCCCCCATTCCAACCTCAGCCCAGTCATTCGACAAATATTTATTAAGCTCCTTTTATTTTAGACACTCAGATTATACCTTTGAACTCTCAAGGTCCTTACTTTTTAATAGGGGAGAACAGCAAAGCAAAAGAAGCAAGAAAGGGGGAAAAGGGAAAAGAAAGAAAAGAAAAGAATAAAGAATGTCTATAGTGGCTGTGTTAAAATGACTGGTCAGAAAAATCCTTTACAAGGAAATGAATATTTAAGTAGAAGTAAAGATTACTAGAAGAAACCAGCTATACAAGTATTAAGGAGATGAGCTTACCAGACAGAAGGTGTAGCTGGTATAAAAAAACTTAAGACAACAAAGACAGAGACCTGGTCATCATTCCCCCCGAATGCCGTCATTTGATCTCTTCCATAAAAATGAGATTTTAACTAGTCATCAAGAGTTTTGAGCATTGGAATTGATAAAACAACAGCAATAGTGGTAATGACATATTTACACAATTCCATGCTGTCATCAATTGTGCAAGACACCATTGATATAGTGACAGCTTTTCCGAAAAAGAGTAGAATCATGGCTACAACAAATGTGCCTATGCATTTTTAAGACATTCCACTCAGAGAAACAGGAAAACATGAGGGAAATAAATTTCCTTGAACCAATGAATTGCTATCCTTTATCAAGTACTTCTTATGTACAAAGTAGTGGGTAATATGCTTCATCAATATTATTTCATTTAATCCTCATAGCACCAGTATGAAATAAATTCTCTTTTTAACTTTAAGTTTTAGTGAAGAAACTGAGTCCAGAAAAATTAAAGGTCATACACTCGATGTGTGTGACAGATAGAAATTCAAACCCAAGTTTGTCTGATCTCAAAGTCTTTTCCTTTAAACACTTTATGACCAGACAAGACTTTTACCCTCTCTGGGTTTCAGTTAGTAGAATGGTTTCTTTTTGTAGAATGAGTTATCCTAAATAGATATGAAATCATCTAGCATTTATGTCTATGAATGTTAAAAGTATACTAATTCATAGACTATGACCAAACATCTCCATCTTAGAAAATTCAACAATATTTGCTTGTGAACATCATTTGCATATATTGATTATTCTTCAACTTTAGCATTTCTCAAACTGTCACTTGGAAGGCTCATTCAGGAAGTGTGGAAAGGGGCCTGAGAATTTACATTTCTAACAAGTTCCCACTTGATGCTGCTGGACTGGACACTCACTTTGGGAAGTGTGGTATAAATGTATGGCAAGAAAACAAGGTGAAATGTGTGTTTACCATTTTAAGTGTTACATACTTGTTATATGAATGACCTGTTTGGGATTGATATAGGAAACGTGTTTTTATTAAAAATTTTTGGAATGAATGCCCATTTTTTGGTG
The DNA here is from genome assembly GCA_004024625.1 of Mellivora capensis. Classification (NCBI taxonomy): domain Eukaryota; kingdom Metazoa; phylum Chordata; class Mammalia; order Carnivora; family Mustelidae; genus Mellivora; species Mellivora capensis. Next base: position 23,706 of record PISX010017367.1, on the reverse strand, counting down.
TTATTTAAAAATTTACAATTTTTTAAATATCTTATGTAATAAAAGAGCTTGTATTCTAAGCTAACTTAGCTGACTTCTAACCAAAGGCTTTTTACCACATGGTTAAGTAATTAAACTTCAGTAATAATATATCTTTTCCCAGCACAGATCACATATCCACATGTACTCTTCACCTAACACTCAGAGTGATCTTTCTTTAAAACACATAATGTATTTTCAAAATATGTAGCTCCTCTACTCAAAAATATTCAGTGGCTTCTGACTGCCCTTATGATAAGATACAAATTCCTTAGTATGTATGCCTTCTGTGGTTCAGCCTACTTCCAGACAATAATTTATTTGCTTACCAGACCTCTGCAAAATACTCCTTTCGAATTCTTAGATTTCCCAAGCTCTTTCTCTCTTCACAGGGACGTCTGCACAAAGTTGGTCATTCACCTGGCTTATAAAAAATGCTTCCCTTGTCCCCAATGCTACTCCTATTTGCCTCACAAGTTCCTATTGATCCCTTGTGTAGGTGTTTAAATGTCCTTTCCTTAGAGAATGATTTTTCTGACAGCCACTCCTTACTCTCAGCTAGTCTTGCAAAAATTCTGTGCCACTTCAGAGGATTTAAAGAATCCGTAATTATTTTATTGAGTTATTTAAGAACTGCCTCCTCCTCCAGGACATTCAACATGTCCACATCATTCAGTGGATCCCCAGTGCCTAGCACAGTGCCTGACACTGTAGGCACAAAAATATGTTTGTTGAATGACTAGATGAATGAATGAGACAAGGAGCAAACTGTATTTTATGGACATGAAAATTCTAGAAACATTTCTTTTGGGCTTAATAGAACCTACAGATATAACACTGCAAATAATTTTGTTATCATAATGTAAATATGGCTTTATATTTTAATACCTCATATTTGATAGAATTTTGAAGGAACACCTGGAGCTTTTTGAACTTGAGATAAGAGCAATGTCTATACATTTTTTTTTCCTATAAATGAGACCATTTTTCAATCTTCTCCCCAGGGCAGGGTGGCATAACAAAGGCAAGCTCTCTGGCTATGGCAAGGATGCTGCATCTACAGAGACTCTCTTATTAAAATGCTTCTTTCCACTAATCAGAAAAAGATGACTCAGAACACTTGGGGACCTGAAACCTTCCAAGATGAATTCCAAATTCCTTCTTTTTCTGTTAGCATGCAGCAGAACTGGTGAGATTGTATAATAGACCCTTTCTGTAAGGACCTCTCTTCTGTCCTTTTGTGAACCAATCGATAGGAATGAGGATCAAGAAAAAAAATGAAAATGTTTACTTGCATAAATATTTATATATTATTTGAAATAAAAAAAAATTAGAGAAGGACAGCACCATGACTTGCATGATATTGCCTGGATAAAGCTAACCTAATTTTCCAGAAAATCTTGGCATTTGCAACTTTTATGACAGAATCCACAAGATTACTCTTCCCAGAGATTAGTTGGATTCCACTCAACATTGTTGATTTCCATTTGGTGAATAAAATGAACACAATGTGAGAGGTCTCTGGATACCACTGATGATAAAAGAATCTAAGACATCCTTGTTAAAAGGTGAAAATCAAATACCAGTGGGTGGCATTGGCATATCTTACTGCTTGAAAGGGCAAAATCTGCTGCTTTTTTCAAATTTGGCTGAGGCAGTTGCCTTGATCGCATCAGGGTTAACAAAAGGCCAAACATTTGAATCTGTCCATTGTTTGAGTCCTTCTCATCCTCTAGGTTTCAACTGAAAAAAGTAATCTCAGTCCAAAGCCCTGTTTTCCACCTGAGCACACTGTGCTTTCTTCTAGCTCTTATCTAGATCTCATAGCAAAAAGTAACTTTCCTAAAGAGCCTGTTCTTTATGACTATCTCACCTAAGTACCTTCTTTTCACAATTATTTTCTGTTTCAACCACTTGTATATTTATACATTGTGGTATGTATTGCAATTGGTTGTATTTTTCCCTATCTTTTTAAAAAAATCTTTTGTATCAGAAGGGTAGAACCATGTTCAATTTTTTTTTCTTTTTATATCTATAATTCCTATCAGAGTACCAACCATAAGTTAAGTGTTCAAAAAATACTGAATGAATTGATTTTCTGATTCAGTTGTTTATTTTTTCAAGAATATTGGTTATCATCTGACCAAATAAACATATATTAGTTATTCTTGTTAAACAGAAAGCTAACATGTAAAGAAATTCTATGGCTTGTCTACATTCTTTCAGCTATTAAGGGATAAAGTTAGAACTGAACCCAGTAATTTTTTTAATAACATTATTCCAAAAGTATTTTGCTTACTGTTCCCAGTATCCCGAGAAAGAGTGAAAGAACAGGAAACTAACATTTTTTGATGCTCTACCAGTGATTGCCCACATTATCTTGTTTGTTGCTTCCAGCAGACCTATGAAAAAGGTACGGTTATTCTCCTTTTCTAAGTCTTGTCTTTCACTTCTGGCTGAGTAATGCATTAGCCAGTGAAGTTTTAAATCATGCACATTTTTCCTGTCTTCCATTTCATAAGCTCTGAGTTTGAGACTCAGTAGCTCTATTTTTTTAACGTTTAACAAGTGTTTCAAGGTATAATTAAGCTTAAAATATTCTTCCATATATAAACAAAAGAGGCTATTAGAGGTTAAATCATCTAAGATTACTATGATAAATGGTAAATCTAGCCCTTGAGCATCAGCCTCCAAAGCCCATATATTTTTTTTCTTTACTCATACTATAGCACTCTGTATTTCCTCTTCCCTGTAAAAACTGATGTCAAAGTGCCCATTAGTTTCACATTATAACCAATTCTTAAAGTCTTATAGAATCTTAAATAGGCAAATAGGTTTTTGCAGTGATTCTTGACTACACAGAATCTCTGTATTCTATGGACATGTAGATAAACCCTGGTTAATAACTTTTCTTTATATGCTTAAATATTCATAAATTCAATTTTCCATGACAAGACATAAAGCAATTTTTAGTTGATTAAAATATTCAAACAAGTACTCAAAGGTTCAAATTTATATTCCTTTATTCCTTCAATATTTTTTTGAATATTTATAAATTTCAAGATAGTATACTAATTGCTGAAGATAAAATGATGAATAAGATCACATTGGCATACCCCTTAAGTGGAATTAGTATTATAGTAGAAAGACAGATGTGCATTTAAATAAAATCATAGGAATCCTGCAAGGAGATAGAGGATGCCAAAAATTATATGGCAATTCTAGGGAATCAGTACTGTATCTATGAGCTATTCACTTCATATAGCTTGGAGAGGAGCTGGAAATGGGAGGAAGAATGAAAAGTTATCAGGGTATTATTGTGGTTCTCTTTTGCCCAACTGCGTGTAGATGATGGTGCCATTTACTGACCTGGGTAACAATTGAAGAATGCCATGTGTGCTTGGTAAAATGGAGAAAATGTCAAGGAGAGATGTGTACATATTGAGTTTGAGATGTCTTTGAGATAGCCAAGTAAGAATATGAATAGAATTCTGGAGTTCCATGACCTAGAAGCTTAGAGAAGGGGTCTGGATATATAAATGCAGACATGGTCAATATGAAGGGACAGAAGATGTAAAGCTCATCTAAAGGCAGAAAGCTGAATGACAGGAGTAGAAATCTTAAGACCAAGGCTTCAAGAAGTACTGTATTAAAAAAATGAGTGGAAGAGAAAGACCCAGGAAGCTATTGAAAGAATAAACAGAGAGGAGGGAAGATGAACACAAAAGGTTCGTGGTATTATGGAACACAGAAGAAGAGTTTTTTTTTTTTTAAGGAGGTGAGAATTTTTTGCTGTGTTCTAAGAGGTCGAGCAAATGAGAACTGAAAAGTGATGTAGGTGTTCCTTAGCAATCTTTGCAAGGGCCATTGTGGCTTGCTGTCTAGAGGCAAAGTGCAGAATGCAGATGGAATGTTTGGCTTTAAACAAAGACACCTTCTTTTATGTAGGAGGAAAAATTGAGAAATGCCAGAATCATTTCCAGTAATTTGTAAGTATGGAGACGAAGGGAAAAGAAAGTTTCTGTGTGGTGGCTTCTTTTTACTCTGTATGAAAGGTCATACGATCTTCTGAGAATGGTGATACATTATCAGCCAGTTATTGCTGAGTAACAGCTAATATCAAATTTTGGGAGCTTAAAATGGCAACCATTTATTATTCCTTATCAGTCTTTGGAAGGGCAAGGCAGTTCATTCAGCTGATACAGCTAGGTTCCACTGATTGTGGCTGGACTTGCTCATGTGTTTGCCATCAGCTGTCAGGTTGGCTAAGGGCTGGTTAATCTGGGATAACTTTAGCTGATTCAATTCATTGCCTCTCCATATTGTCTCTTATCCTATAGTAGGTTGATTCAGGCTTGTTCTAATGATGGTAGCAATATTCTAGGAGAAGAAACTGTTATGTATTAATATCTGTGTCACTCCCCTGCCCTAAATATATATGTTGAAGCCTTACCCCTTCCAATATGACTATATTTGTAGATTATGGAAGTAATTAAGATTCAATGAATCTTTTTTTAAAGACTTTATTTATTTGACAGATAGAGATCACAAGTAGGCAGAGTGTCAGGCAGAGAGAAAGATAGAGGGAAGCAGGCTCCCTGCCGAGCAGAGAGCCCATGTGGGACTCGATCCCAGAACCCTGAGACCACGATCTGAGCCGAAGGCAGAGGCTCAACCCACTGAGCCATTCAGGCACCCCTAAGATTCAATAAATCTTAAGGGTAAGGATTAGTGTCCTTATAAGAATAGACACCAGAGAGTTAGTGTAAGGACACATTGAGAAGGAGGCTGTCTTCAGGCCAGGAAGAGAGCCTTCACCAGAACCTGATCATGCTAGCATGAAATACTGTGATTTCATATCTCCAGACTCCAATACTGTGAGAAACTTAAATTCCTTTGTTTAAGTTACCCAGTCTATGGTACTTTGTTATGGCAACCCAAGCAGACTAATATTGAAGGAAACAAACAACCCTACATATGTCCTTTTCAAGCTCTGCTTGTAACTAGTATGCTATTACCCCATTGTCCAAAACAAATCATATATCCACCTCCACATTATGAGTGGGAAAAATCTCCAAATTTCGAGGGAGGGCATTCATTGGAGCCCATTTTAAAGCAAATCCAACAAAGAAAGGAAAGTGGATTTGGATGTTTGGGGGAAAGGGACAGAGTTTAATGTATCCACTGCGGATGATGGAAAAACTTATTGACAAGAGCAATACATTAGTAGTCTTAGTCTGTGATGAGTCACATTAATCAACTTTGTAGTACAATTTTTTTCCCCAGGAATGTTAAATTACCAGGTGTATTAGTCAGCTGCAACTAGCATAACAAAATGCGATAGACTAGGTGGCTTAGATAACAGAAATTTTTTTTTTTTTCTCACAGTTTGGGAGTCTGGAAGTCCAAGTACTAACATGGTTGAGTTAAGGTGAGGAGCCCTCTTCCTAACTTGTGGATGGCCACCCTCTCACTGTGTAGCCACATGACCATTTTTCAGCGTGTGCACATGGAGGAAAAGGGGAGTGTCTCTTCCTCTTCTGAAAAGGATACTAAGATCCTTTTGGATTAGGACCCCACTCATAACCTCATTTAACCTTAACTATTTCCTAGAAGCTCTGTTTCCAAATAAATCATATCAGGGGTTAGGGCTTATCCATATGAATTGGGAGGGAAAATTATACAGTCCATAGCACCAGGGTATAGAAAAGAGAAGACATATTGTTGTCTATTTGGTTTTTATTTGTTTTTCCAAGTTTTTCCAGATGACAGAAGGCAGAGGTGCAATGCAATTAATGCTGTTGATTAGAGAACATCTAAAATACAAACTGAAAATAGACAGTAATAAAAACAGAGGGAAGATGGAGGAGAAGTAAACAGAGATGTCACAAGATTGGAGGTGTAATTGCTTTTAATAGTGGTGGAGCAATTGAGCTAAAAGAATTTATGTTAGGCTAACAGAATTAACAATTTGGGGTATAGAGTGACTTCAGGAATGAAAAGACTCAGGCTATAGTCATGAATGTGGATCATGGAGGTTGAGAAAATATGATTGGAGAGAAAGAAGTAATGGAACTGACAAGTGTGCTGTAAATGTTATATGTGTGCATGTTGGCATCATCCTTCCCCAGTGGCAGACTCGGTGGGAAAAACCTGTGTGAGATGGTATTAGCTTTAATAAATAAAAGAAGTGATTCACAGAGATGTGGAAAACACAAAAACATTTTCTATAGCTTAAGGTTTCAAAATAATCATAGTGAGAGTATGATTTCAGGTAAAAAATTATTTATGTGAATAATAATCTTGAAATTTACAGGGCGTAGCTCCCCCAGTGAGATATAATGTAGCAAAGGCAAAGTACTAAGGCAAGCAGTTAGGTACTGTTGCTCCTAATTGTTCACTGAGTAAATGTTTTGTCTTTAAAAGCACTTGAGACAATGAGATAGATTAGTTCTTTCTTCCAAATTTAAAACCTACATTCAGAGAATCAGTCAAAGGAAAAGACAAGACTCAGGTTGCATGTCTTGGTATTGCATTGTTTTTCTAGCTTTTAGCTGACAGATGGCCCTCGAATTTCTCCTCCTCCCCCCACCCTTCTGCTTTGCTTTGTCTGTAATCTCCCATTTTCACATTCCTGAGATCTGGAGGGGTTCAGCTGACTGAGTATCTTTCCCTGTTTATATAATGCCTCTCATTGTAGTCTTTTTGAAGAAGGTTAACAATCTTCATAAAGATGTCTCTCCAGCTGGAAAATGCTAAATATAAGAGCAACCAAGAACAGGGTAAAATTCCCTGATCAGGCCTTACCCTGCACCCACTTTATCTTTCTTAACATGTTTTTCAGCTAGAAATATTAGGACTTACTCTTAAGAGACATTGGTTTCTGATGGAACTTTCAAGATATTCTACCTCCCTTTATTTCATTTTCTGAAGTTGCATGTAGAAGTATGGACTAAAGCTGTGAGTACAACATGAGGTTTCTTCTCTAATTGGGAAGACTTTTCAATATCCCTTAGGCAGAAATGGGTGTACCTTCTTCTCATTAATAAATTAACTATTATGGAGACCTCTAAAATGCCAATTAACTCATGGTTTCATATGAGTTTCCTCTACTAGATTATGAGTTCTTTTTGGGCAGAGGGCTAATATTCTTAATCTTGAAATGACCTGCAATTTTCACAGAGTTTGGCGATTTATAATAGCAACCATTTATTGAATGTTATTGTGTTCCTAGAACTAACTAAATATTCACTATTATTCATTCATTTGACTCTTAAAACACCACAAAATAGCTACTGTATTTATTTCTGTTTTGCAAATACCAAATTTGAGGTGTAATGAGGTAAAATTTATCAATCCAGGGACCACAACCCTTAAAAGTAGGAATCAGAACTGAAACCCAGAAAGTCTAATTCCAGATTATATGCCTTTCACCACCTTTCAGACAATCATTTAACAGATATTTGTTTAGTGTGGAGTTCTTACCTCCCTTGCTAGTCACTGAAAATCCTCCAATATCTTGTGAGATATGTATTAATGGGGTTAAAAGTACAAAGTGTCATATGTGAGGGAAAGTACAGGTTGATATTAGAAAGTATTATCAATTAGGATTTTTTAGAGGCAAATAATGAGAAGTCAAACAACACCGGCCTAATCCCTAAGGATATTTACTATTTTCTCAAGAAAACAAGGTCATTTTATTGGCTCAGAGTGACATCAATCACCCAGACTCCTGTACTATAGCCCTCTCCCTCATCCCTCTTGACTGTGATGTTCCCTCCATCGCTTTAAGATGGTAGCGCAGCTTTGAGTCAACACAACAACTGCAGCTGGTTTCCACCCAACCCTCTTAAAACACACTCTGTTCTGTGGCCCTCGTGTAATACAACTTGATAAACTTCTGGGAAATTTGTGAAGGAAAGAATCCAAAGCTACTTTAAAGACAGGTCTCTGTACTCTGATTTCCCGCTAAAATCCAGTAGGAAAAGCTCAATCTATAGGGAGGTGAGAAAGGAAGAGGACTCTGATGGGGTCCATAAGGGGCAGCTGCCTGGGGGCAGAGAGCAGGATATAAAGGATGGGGCAGGACTTGAAGTAGAGTGAAGACCTGAGGGTGAGCGCCTTATTAAATGTGTGCTCTGGTTGCCTTTCTAACTCCATCCTTGTCCTAGCCCTGACAATGAGAATGAATGTGGATTTTTAACTTGTAGCCAGAAATAACCTAACTAATGCAAGATATTCAGCACACCTGAGTGTGAATTGTATATAGTTATATGTGTTCAATTAAGTAGTTCCATTCTCCATACATCTTACTGTCCTCATATGTAAAATGTAGTTGCTCTGAAGGTTCGTAGGGGACAACTGAGGGTAAATGCTTAGAACACTGTCATTAGCATGCTCAGAAAAAGAAAATAGAGCGTATTAGTATTATGCTGCTGATGGATGGATTGGAATTAGATTACATTTTTACTCAGGCTTGCTATCTTTATCTTCCTTGAAACTTGATGTCCTTCCAAAACATGCAAGTGACAGAGGGGATTTTAAGTCATTAAAGCAAGTAGTAAGGAGAGCTACTTTGGAATTAGGAGAATGTCATGCAGGTATTCATCAATATTGCCTTGAGATATGACATGTCCAATCTCAGTAAATATGTATCGAGATAGTGTTCTAGTTTCTCACAATGAAGCAAAGAATATGAACACGTTCTCTGCCCACTGGGAGCTTATAGGCTAGTTATAAACATCAGGAAAATTATTGCATATATTAATGGGAAGTAAAACTGTGTTCTCAGAATTTAAATTATTCTCTGAATTTTTCTTCATTGGGCCAAAATGAGGAGTTTTAAAGCATTAAATGATTGTCAGCTTATACCAAAATCAAAGTATAAGATTTATAACATTTTTCAAATGAAAAGAAAAATTGGGGGATATGTTGATGCATAATATAAGAGGCAAGCCATCAAATGACCTCTGGAGAGGAATTATAAGCTATACCATAACATACGTAAAATTCCATAATAATCTATCATAGTGCTTTGACATGAGAGAGAAATCTGTGATACTCACATAAGATAGCTAGGAGTCCACAGTTGGTGGAAAATGGATATCATTACCATGGCAACCAGATTTGAGATTCACAAGGTGGGTTTTAACCTAGGCTCCTCTTTGGGGATGAACACAAGCAAGTAATTGGATAGCTGAATTGTTGAGACAGCATGTGAGAAAAACAAGTATATTTAAGGAAAAATATCTCCCAAATCTAAATCATCATCAGTTGTAAACAGAATCAGAATTAACACCATACTGCACTGAGCAGTGACTTCTCTTTCATACTGTCTGTATAAAGATTTGGGTCCTTTCCTTTCATCTAGAGCTATAATATTCCTTCTTGAGACTGCTATTGAATTACATAAAATGTAACTGTACAAAGGGTTTCCTTATCTATAACATGAAATTGTTGGATGAGGTGATGTTTCAGTATCCTAATCAGATGGATGCTGTTGGTTTAGAATTTCGGACTTTAAGAGTAGTTTGAAGAGGTCATTTTCATCCTCCCTTGAAAGATTTAAATGTTTTTCTCTCAGTGCTGTGGCATGTGTCTTAAGCATGGGATAACTTTGGGTAAGTGTGAAATGTCTGTTTGAATGGGTTTAACCTAAAAAATATATATATCTGAAGAAGTCATGTTAGCACATAGACTTCCAGGCAAGGAAGTGCTGTCATATCTTAATGATTGGGATTATACCTGGAAAGTCATCTGTAATTTTTCATCTCTCTCACTTTCTGATCATTGTCATGTCTACTCTGCTCCCTGCATTTGATTCATTCTTTTTTCTCTGTTGCCAGCTCTTCTGCCCCCTTTACTTCTATGTGGGCCCATACTTAGATCTATCACATTACACCCTAGTTCAGGTACCTAGTAGGTATTGTCTAGGGCAGTGGTTTCCAAATTTTTCTTTGTGAGACCTAGAGCTATGAATTCCCTGTGCCAGGCAAGATAGCCACAGATTAAAAGAGTTTAATGTTCAGCTCTTGTTGCTGCCAGTATGCCTGGGTCCTAGGCATGAACAGAACAATACACCTATGCTTTAGGCCCCATGCTGCAGGTATACATACATGCAAGTTACCATTCACTCCTCCTTAGAATGCTGTTGCTACTCTTACTTGTGGCCACTGACTATCAGTTCAATATAGAACAAACTGTTGTCAGTGAATTCTATTGCTAGTATTTGAAGACCATGCCAGGAACTCTCTAAAAGGATATTGAAATGTAAAAGTGATCTCTGAAGATCATACTCTGACAAGATGGAAGTCATAACCATGTTTAGGAATGGGCAGTGAGCTCACTCCACATTGCAGCACCCCTTGATACCCATGATGCTAAATATTATAACTCCCATTAATGAGCTATTGTTGATGCCTGAAGCAGCACTTAATGAAAAAGAAAAGAATAATCAACTCCTGAAAACACCTAGACTATTTTGGATAATTTTTTACTATTTTATTACAGTTTTTCTGTGCAGTTTCAGAAGTCAAGTGAAACTGCCACCGATGAACTTAACTCTGTGCAGCACTGAGGCAGGTGATTCGCTGGAGAATACCTAGAAGACTGAATATCTGTCCCTTAAGGCTGGAGAAAGAGACCCCCTGCGTCTGTCACCCAGGTTCATAAGGGTTTCTCATTGACAGATCTTAAACTAGAGCCCATTGGCAAGTAGGTCTGAACCACAGGCCTATGCAATTTAATCATGCCCTAAGGACCTGATCAAACTGAATTTTAAATATCCGACTTCTACTGGATGAAAAAGTGCTGCTGTGAATTTCCACCTTATGGCTTATTATGATAGGCAGCTCAGGTTGCATAGTCATTGATGTTCCAGTTACTAGTTCACTCTATCCAAGTCCAATGGCAAACTAGGATCTTTTATGGTAAAAACAGAATAGAAATTTGCAGAATTCATGACTTTGCTTCAATACCTACCAGTGTGTACTGTGTTTTTCTTATTAGAACTTGCCAGAGGATCAGTAGAGTGTCCACAACTCACCACCTATTTCTGGCATCGTTGTATTTAGTGGATCATATGAACGAAGGTGAAGACAAACTTGTTCTATAGACTAGATAAGCTGCAAGGCTTTTGTCAGACAAAAAACAAACGAACAAACAAACAAACACAAAAAACTTGTTAAGAATCACAAGCAAATATGATAAATTAACGTTATTCCAGTGTGTTTGAAAATTTTAACAAAATGCCTAACTTCCTAGAAAATTTTATAATTTACCAAAACCTATTTCAGAAGAAATAGAAAACCCCAAATAGAACAATTAATTAAATCAATGAAATCATTTGTTTAAAAAAATTTTAAGCATATTGGAAAGAAAAAATCCATTTCCAGAGATCTTATAGGTGAGTTTTATCATACCTAGGAATAGATCATGCTTATATTTTCAAAAGTTAACAATCTATTCCAATTACTATAAAAAGAAGGAATATTCGGGTTGATTTGTGAAATTATGATAGTCTTTATATGAAAACTAGAAGCATGGTACAAGAGAAAAATTATAGAACAATGTCACTTAACATATTAAGAAACACAAAAATAAAACACTAATAAACAGTATTTGCCAATGTATAAAAAAATACATCCCGTGTAAAGTGCTGACTAACTCATAAAAATATTTTAGTAAATTCACTTTATGAGCCAAGGCCTTAAGATGTCCCCTGAAATCACTTCTCTCTTCCTCTGACTTGAATTTTTATAAGCTGGGAAATAGGAACCTATCTGGAAACTATACTTTCCAGCTCTACTTGCAGTTAAATGTGGCCAAGTGTTTGCTGGTAGACTATGGGATAAAATCATAGGCCAGGGCACTTCGTGACAAGGACCCAGCGAGACTGGGAAGATGAGGTCAGAATCATAGGGGATCCTGGAACAAAGTTGATTTCAAGGTATCAACATCTGCAAATGGCTAAATAAAGCAGAGCCTTTATTGGGACTAGTACTTCAATTAGACTTTCTCATGATAAAGAAAAATTATTTGTAGATATACATATACAAGTAGGTATTTATACTCGTGCATAGCCTCATGTATTCACGAAAATAATTTTAAAAGATTAACTCCTAACATATATTAAGCTGTCACCTAAGATTTTTCATCCTAACTTTAATGGCTTCAAAATATGATTGCTGGTTAATTGCTTATAGTATATTGATTTTTAATGTATATTTTAATTAAAACTTTTGACCTGCATATTTTACTCATTCACTTTATGGAAGTACTTATAAATATAATTTATAATTCATATCAGTTGAGCAGCAGAGAATCTTTTTGTCAAATGAACATGTCACATATCATAAATACGTTTTCACATGTGAAAATAAGAAAGAAACAGAGATTTATGGATGGATGAGAAATAGGTAGACAGATGGAGAGGAAAAACAGAAATAGCTAAGAGCCTTTCAAGAGCCTTTGAAAGTCAGAATTCTGCCATGATTCCATATAGAAGTAAAACTTCAGTATTTCTCGCTGACTTACTGACTTTTTGTTTTTTCTCTTGGGTCTCTTCCTTAGCAATTATGTGCTCCAGAATTGTCCCTCTGTTTAGTGCCTGTATGATTTATACCTAAGGGCAATGCATTCTGGCAAGATTCATCCAGCAGGAGAAATGCGACTTGACTCATTTAGAAAGTGAGAAAAAAGCAACTGTGAAAGCATTGGTAGTAATGGTAGACTTGTAGGCAACGGACTTTTTCAGGATGATTACCCTTAGGGAAGTCTGTACTCAGAAGTTGAGGACCTTGATATATATTTCTTAAAATCGTACATGCCTGCATATCCCCTAGAAAGCCTGTGTGTGTGTGTGTGTGTTTGTTCAGGGTGAAAATTGTCCAATTTGAAGATCAGCTTCTGGCCTACATCAGTGCTTCAAATAACATGGCATATGGATCCTGTGCCCTAGAAATAACGGGGATATTTATTTAAAGAGGAATATATTGAAAGTCTTGCTCTAAACTTTATCTACAACCCTAGAGGTGGGACCACAGAATCGGGTTTAATACTGTCCAGGTAATCTGATACAGGCAGTCTGCTCTAGTCCAAATACACACACACACACACATACACACACACACACACAAATATAAAATAAACTAGAATATTTTTTCTAACTCTCAATACACATAAAAGGAGTTTAGTTCATAAATATAAAGTTCATAACTGCTTGCAATTTTCTCAAATATTCATTTTCTTCCAACTCTGTCATTCCCAATCCAACTCTGTTCCTTTCATTCATTGCCTACACCTCCCACCATCCATAAAGCACACCAAACAAAAATGCTAGCCCCACCTACTCCCATTCTTAGTTATGTGGGTTAACCTTGTAGCATTCTTCTCCCAAAAGTTCTTTCCATTTTTATCTCTCAGTTCTATGATAGTTCATCACAAATGCTGGAGAATCAAAAGAGTAAAAATGGATTTGCCTTCAGGGTCGGACAAAAGGCAGATATTTTGATGCAGAATGTGCTGGATTTGATGCCATTCTTTCAGCTCCAGGAATTTCAGTGCCTGGAAAGCAACCTCATGGAAAAAATAATCCACAGATTCTAAGAATAGTATGAACCACAAAATTAATATATGAAAATTCACACAAGTTCACTATCTTTCTAACTGTCCTCTACACATACATGACAACATGAATTTTTGAGAGAGGGGATTTTTACTGTTCAAAATAAAATACTTGAAATTCCTTCTTTTTGATTAGAACAATGTGCAGAAAAAATAAAAGAAACTATGTTTGGAAAACTAGATTCATTTATATCTGATTTGACTGAACTGTCTCCTGAAGAGCAAAATATGGTGAGTCTTGTAGACTAGGTTCTCTGGAAGCAGTTGCTGAGACTCACTGTCTGGTTTATTAAGATCAAAACAATGAAGAAAAGAACCAAAAGGATTGGGCAAAGGCAGAAATCTAATTGTCCTGCAGGTAAGATAAAGGTTCAGTGAACCCTGGCCCTTCACCCCCATCCAGGATCTCCAGGAGCTTATTGACACACAGAGTTACCCAGCATGGGCTGAAATGGCTGGGGCAGGGTCCGTATATCCCCACCTCTCTCAAACCAAATGTGAGATGCCCTGGGCAAGGTGATGGGAAGAAGAGATTGCTCTCTGAGTGAGGCAGCTCCTGAAATGAGCTTACAGCTGAAGGCTGCCTGCTGACCACATTCTGCCAGCGTGTTGGCAAGCACTTCCTGCAAAGCCTCGGGGTCATGCCTGTCCAAGCCCGTCTTGAGAAAGAGCAGTAGAATGAAAGGAGAGGGATAGAAAGAAAGGCAGGAGTAGTTTTGATAATGGAGGTACAGGAGCAAGTTTGGAAAGGGGTGTGAGCAACGGGAACAGTAGAATTTATGGTGAAATGCCTTTGATTGGTGGGGAGATAGATGATGAAACAAAATGCCAGGATGTTCTATGTTCTGTTCAATTTAATCCTCTATGGGCATTAAAAAAAGATTTTAGTTATTTGACAGAGAGATGGCAAGAGAGGGAACACAAGCAGGGGGAGTGGGAAAGGGAGAAGAAGCAGGCTTCCTGCTGAGACATGGAGTTGGGGGGAGCTGCTCCATGTGGGGCTGGATCCCAGGACCCTGGGATCATGACCTGAGCTGAAGGCAGACACTTAACGACTGAGCCACCCACATGCCCCTCTGTGGGCATGTTTAAAAAGAGATTTAAGTAGACATTTAATTCTTTTTTAGTTCTTACATCTGATAGCAGGCCTAGGTTGAATTCAAGCTTTCTCTAGGGAACAAATGGATTGTCACTCTCTTGCTTAAAATTCTTCAGTGATTTTTCATGATCCTCAAGACATAATCCCCTCTTTCAAGACTGGTGAACATTATCCTGTAGCTTTGTACCTTTCATCTGCCTTTATAGTGTGTCTCTGCCCTCCTTCTCACAGTCTGTATTCCAGCCCAGCCGCAGGAAGAGCTTAGCTGACACTCTCTTCCTTCCAGCTCTGCACATGTGCCTTTACTTAGTTGAACTCCCTTCCTCCCTTCCTCAGGTTTCAATTTAAATACCACCCCCTCAAGGAGTGTTCCATGACCCTAACACCCCAATTATACTTCATCACAACCATATTTTCCTTTTTAAAACATTCATCATACTCAAAGTTATTTATTTATTTCAATTCTTACAGTCTCTGAGGGGCTGAAAATTTTATGAGGGCAGAGAGGCATCTGTTTTGTTCATCACTGTATCCTCAGTGCTTCACGTGGGAAAGGACAGTTTTAATGGTGGGGTTATCGATCACAAGGAAGTGCACAAGGTAAAGGATTCTAAAAAGAGAGCTAAAATATGAATAACACAACTAAATTATGGATACTTTGGGGGTAGAATTGGAATACGAGTAACTTACTATAATAAATATGATCATAGTTAACACTTCAATGACACTTATTCCATGCCAGATATTATTTTAATTCTCACAACAATCTAGAACAATCCATTTATGTGGAATGGATATAATAATCCATTATATTTCTTCAGACATAGGAACTAAACAACACAAGGTTAAATAACTTTCCTAATTTCTCATACTTTTTAAGTATTAGAGCCAAAGATTTGAAACTGGTTCCTAATCCAGTGCTCTTAATAATATTCCATCAGACCATTTTGTACTTGAGTTTGCCATCCATAGTCATAATATAATGGGACAATATTTTCTCATCATCAGGATTTTTTTTTAATTAAGAAAGTAGAGCATACACGGTTTTGTGTTTTTCCTGCTGAAAAGTAGATTCCCTTCCATTTGCTCTTGTATCAGATGAATAGCTGAATGGGTACATAGTAGTTACCCTGATCTCCTGTTAGCTGTGTCTGCCTTCTTTTATTCACCGAGGGACTCTACAGTCAGTATGAATGATTTAACAATGTCTTTTATCATTACATAACATAGAGATTAAAGTCATGGGATCCAGCAGAGGTCAACTTGGGTTCAACTCCCACCTATTTTTGGACAAAACAAATTTAAACCTATTTTATCATTTGTAACCTGAAATGATGATGATGATGATAAATCTTAATTACAAGATTACTTGACAGATAAATAAGTATGGTACTTGTTACAGAATAAGAAATTGACAGAGAAAAAAGGCAATTTTATTTTTTCACTCTCATCCAAAATGTTTCCATGCTACTGGTTGTACCAACTTAGAAGTGCTTGTTGTAAAATAATAGTAGTTAGGTTTATGTATGGTAAATTGCATAATGGAACTTGAAAAAAATTATCATCAATGATCATCAATACTACGGCTCTCGTGGCTTATGCTTATAAGTTTAGGGTTCAGTATTATAGTTAAAGGTTCACCTGAGCAATGCGATTGCTAGTAATTTAATGCTCGAGGTAAAAATAACCAAGGTTGTCATAACCCTGTTTTCTATTCACACCTATCAGACTGTGAATCCAGTGTAAAACTTTGGAATTTCACCTGGTCTTGATTAGTTTCTTAAATTCTTTTTAGTATCTTTATGCCATAAACCACATATTTTTTCATCAATTCTGTTCTAGCCTAAGGCCAACCATTCTCCCGTCAGGGTCCATGGCACACACTGCTTATCATCCAGTTTTCCTTTCCAGCTGAGCCTTGACAGGTTCTCCAAACCCTTCTCAAGCAGCCAAACAACTGATTGGAGTTGGCTTGAAAACCATGTGTCATTCCAGGAATAAGAAATCCAAAAAGTGGTATTAGTAACAGATAGAAGAATTAGGTAAGATCTTATGAGTGAGGTCAGAATTTACTTTGGCCTTGACTTATAAAGCTTATAAAGAGCTTATTTCAATATTCAGATCCTAGTCTGTACCACCGTGCAACATTTATGTTTTAAAATATGCCATCCAATATTTTGGTTTCCTATTCATATCTCTAATAAGGGAGTTAGACAGATTTTATACTAAATTATTATTCATGTGTTCCTACTCTAACGAAGTTAATTTTGATTTTCATCTCCACCACATATGGGAATACTCATTATCACAGATGACAAAAGGAGAGAACATACATAGCTTTCTTCAACTAATTTCTAACATCTTTTTGAGCAGCCAGTTCATGCTTCCAATAGTGGGAAAATAAAGACAGAAGACAAAATACAGAACTTTGGGAGGGTTAGATGTTAGAGATTTTAATTTTGTGCTTCTTTAAGGGCCTCCTCTCTCTCTGAAAAGCTGATGAAAGCTGTTGACTCTCATGCCAAGAAATACATACTTGTTGAGACTTTTAAAGTATGTGTATGATTTCACTGACCACCAGAGGCATCCGTGGACCACAACATTGTAACCTTTGCTAGACCTGTAGCTTCCCAGAGTAAGAAAGCAGATAACTACTGGCCAACATTTGAACAAGAATATGATTTTTTCTGGTAATACAGCATCTTGGGCTACATGTTGGATTCTAAGTGAATTGGAGCTTCCTCAAACTATTAATCATTTTAGAGCACTATTTTCCACATTTCATCTATTTGTGTCCCACCTTAATGGTTTTCACTGATCTGTACAAAATAAAAACATTCTATAATTTAATAATCCTCTTTATTAATTTTCTAACAAATAACCTTATATAAACTATAGATTTTGACAATAGGTCTAAAACAGATATATTTTCCTTATGATTTTTACTCCCAAAGTGATCTTAAGAAAGAGAAATAGGGGCACCTGGGTGGCTCAGTTGGGTTAAAGCCTCTGCCTTCGGCTCAGGTCATGATCCCAGGGTCCTGGGATCCAGTCCTGCATCGGGCTTTCTGCTCAGCAGGGAGCCTGCTTCCCTCTCTCTCTCTCTGCCTGCCTCTCTGCCTACTTGTGATCTGTCTCTCTGTCAAATAAATAAATAAAATATTTTTTTTAAAAAAAAGAAAAAGAAAGAAAGAATGATCACCATGGTATAGATGTACGAACTTGCATTAGTTCCCATTGCTAATAAGTGGCAGAAGTAAGATTCAAGTACAGATATAACGGACTTTAAAGACTGCTCTCAACTAATGAGTTTATTACTTCTTATGCTTTCAATAGGTTATAAAACTTGAGATATGTAAGTGAAGAAATTTAAAGAGTATGGAAATTTTCAGTCATAATTCGGCTATAATTTGTTTCTTTCTTTTAAAAAAGTTAGGATAAGATCCCATGAGCCTGTTTATAAATATCTGTACTTAGTTCAAAAATTTTAACTCTTTCATCCTTTTTCTTCCTTATTACAAAAATAATAAGAAAATTAAAAGAACTTTAAAAATCTCTTGTATTGCAAGAAACGTAAAAACCACTATCTGGGAATAACCACTATAACATATTTATTTCAGTCTTATTTCTTATCCATAGAAGTAGCTGCTATATTCTACTTCACAAATTAAAGTTGGGTTAGATTTAAGTTGAGGTGCTTTTTTATTTAAGTTATAATTATTCTCAGCTTTATGCTGTATAACTCCTGCATCCAGAAAAGGAAGTTCCATTTCTAAAATTTAAGTACCTAACTGGCCAGAAAATACAGGTAGATGGATGATGTCAGAAAGGTGGTGGGATAGGAATTTCTAGAGGCCATCCCCTCCCAGAAATATCAATTTTTTTTTATTTTGAAACCTTATGTACTTTACTTTTTTTTTTGCCATTTTTTAAATTTAATTTCTTTTCAGTGTAACAGAATTCATTGTTTATGCACCACACCCTGTGCTCCATGCAATACGTGCCCTCCATAATACCCACCACCTGGCTCCCCCAACCTCCCACCCCCTGCCCCTTCAGAACCCTCAGATTGTTTTCAGAGTTCACAGTCTCTCATAGTTCATCTCCCCCTCCAGTTTCCCCCAACTCCCTTCTCCTCTCCGTCTCCCCATGTCCTCCATGTTATTTCTTATGCTCCACAAATAAGTGAAACCATATGATAATTGATTCTCTCTGCTTGACTTATTTCACTTATTATTTCAGAATAATCTCTTCTAGTCCCATCCATGTTGATACAAAAGTTGGGTATTCATCCTTTCTGATGGAGGCATAATACTCCATAGTGTATATGGACCACATCTTCCTTATCCATTTGTCCGTTGAAGGGCATCTTGATTCTTTCCACAGTTTGATGACCATGGCCATTGCTGCTATAAACATTGGGGTACAGATGGCCCTTCTTTTCACCACATCTGTATCTTTGGGGTAAATACCCAGTAGTGCAATTGCAGGGTTATAGGGAAGCTCTATTTTTAATTTCTTAAGGAATCTCCACACTGTTCTCCAGAGTGGCTGCACCAACTTGCATTCCCACCAACAATGTAAGAGAGTTCCCCTTTCTCCACATCCTCTGCAACACACGTTGTTTCCTGTCTTGCTGATTTTGGCCATTCTAACTGGTGTGAGGTGGTATCTCAATGTGGTTTTAATTTGAATCTCCCTGATGGCTAGTGATGATGAATATTTTTTCATGTGTCTGATAACCATTTGTATGTCTTCATTGGAGAAGTGTCTGTTCATGTTTTCTGCCCATTTTTTGACATGATTATCTGTTTTGTGTGTGTTGAGTTTGAGAAGTTCTTTATAGATCCTGGATATCAGGCTTTTGTCTGTACTGTCATTTGCAAATATCTTCTCCCATTCCGTGGGTTGCCTCTTTGTTTTGTTGACTGTTTCCTTTGCTGTGCAGAAGCTTTTGATCTTGATGAAGTCCCAAAAGTTCATTTTCGCTTTTGTTTCCTTTGCCTTTGGAGACATATCTTGAAAGAAGTTGCTGTGGCTGATATCGAAGAGGTTACTGCCAATGTTCTCCTCGAGGATTCTGATGGATTCCTGTCTCACATTGAGGTCTTTTATCCATTTCGAGTTTATCTCTGTGTATGTTGTAAGAGAATGGTCAAGTTTCATTCTTCTACATATAGCTGTCCAATTTTCCCGGTACCGTTTATTGAAGAGACCGTCATTTTTCCACTGTATATTTTTTCCTGCTTTGTCAAAGATTATTTGACCATAGAGTTGAGGGTCCATATCTGGGCTCTCTACTCTGTTCCACTGGTCTATGTGTCTGGTTTTATGGCAGTACCATGCTGTCTTGGTGATCACAGCTTTGTAGCAAAGCTTGAAATCAGGCAACGTGATACTGCCAGTTTTGTTTTTCTTTTTCAACATTTCCTTAGCAATTTGGTGTCTCTTCTGATACCATACAAATTTTAGGATTATTTGCTCCAGCTCTTTGAAAAATACCATGGAATTTTGATCGGAATGGCATTAAAAGTATAGATTGCTCTAGGCAGTATAGACATTTTAACAATGTTTATTCTTCTGGTCCAAGAGCATGGAATGGTCTTCCATCTTTTTGTGTCTTCTTCGATTTCTTTCATGAGTATTCTATAGTTCCTCGAGTACTGGTCCTTTACCTCTTTGGTTAGGTTTATTCCCAGGTATCTTATGGTTCTTGGTGCTATAGTAAATGAAATTAATTCTCTAATTTCCCTTTGTGTGTTTTCATTGTTAGTGTATAAAAAAGCTACTGATTTCTGTACATTGACTTTGTATCCTGCCACGTTACTGAATTGCTACATGAGTTCTAGTGGTTTGGGGGTGGAGTCTTTTGGGTTTTCCATATAAAGTATCATGTCATCTGCGAAGAGAGAGTTTGACTTCTTCATTGCCAGTTTGGATACATTTTATTTCTCTTTGTTGTCTGATTGCTGTTGCTAGGACTTCTAATACTATGTTGAACAAAAGTGGTGACAGTGGTCATCCTTGTCATGTTCCTGATCTCAACGGGAAGGCTGTGAACTTTTTCCCATTGAGGATGATATTTGCTGTGGGTTTTTCATAGATAGATTTTATGAAGTTCAGGAATGTTCCCTCTGTCCCTATACTTTGAAGCGTTTTAATCAGGAATGGATGCTTTTTCTGCATCAACTGGGAGGACCACGTGGTTCTTCTCTCTTCTCTTATTGATTTGTTCTATCACACTGATTGATTTGCGAATGTTGAACCATCCATGTAACCCAGGGATGAATCCCTCCTGGTCATGGTGGATAATCTTTTTAATGTGCTGTTGGATCCTGTTTGCTAGGATCTTGTTGAGAATCTTAGCATCCATATTCATCAGTGATATTGGTCTGAAATTCCCCTTTTTGGTGGGGTCTTTGCCTGGCTTGGGGTAATGCTGGCTTCATAAAAAGAGTCTGAAAGTTTTCCTTCTGTTTCAATTTTTTGAAACAGCTTCAGGAGAATAGGTGTTATTTCTTCTTCGAAAGTTTGGTAGAATTTCCCAAGGAATCTGCCAGGTCCTGGGCTCTTGTTTTTTGGGAGGTTTTTGATCACTGCTTCAACCTCGTTACTAGATATCAGTCTATTAATGTGTCAATTTCTTCCTGGCTCAATTTTGGGAGTTTATAGTTTTCCAGGAATGCACCCATTTCATATAGGTTGCTTAACTTATTGGCATATAACTGTTGATAATAACGTCTGATGATTGTTTCTATTTCCTGGGTGTTAGTTGTGATCTATCCCTTTTCATTCATAATTTTATTAATTTGGGCCTTCTCTCTTTACTTTTGGATTAGTGTGGCCAATGGTTTATCGATCTTATTGATTCTTTCAAAAAAACCAGCTTCTCGTTTCATTGATATGTTCTACTGTATCTCTAGTTTCTATCTCATTGATCTCTGCTCTAATCTTGATTATTTCCCTTCTTGTGTGTGGAGTTGTCTTAGTTTGTTGTTGATTCTCCATTTCTTTAAGGTGTAGAGACAGCTGGTATATTCTGGATTTTTCAAATTTTTTGAGGGAGGCTTGGATGGCTATGTATTTCCCCCTTAGGACCACATTTGCTGTATCCCATAGGTTTTGAACCAAAGTGTCTTCATTCTCATTGGTTTCCCTGAATTGTTTAAGTTCTTCTTTGGTCTCCTGGTTGATCCAAGCATTCTTAAGCAAGGTGGTCTTTAGCTTCCAGGTGTTTGAGTTCCTTCCAAACTTTTCCTTGTGATTGAGCTCCTGTTTCAAAGCATTGTGATCTGAGAATATGCAGGGAATAATCTCAATCTTTTGATATTGGTTGAGCCCTGATTTGTGACCCAGTGTGTGGTCTATGCTGGAGAAGGTTCCATGTGCACTCGAGAAGAATGAGTATGGGTGGAATGTTCTTTGTTTCTATAGATTGTCTCCATATATTTCTGTTCAATGATATTCTTGGGATTTTTTCTCTTTTATAGAACCCCCCCCCTTAATATTTCCTGCAGTGTCAGCTTGGTGGTCGCATACTCTTTTAAACCTTGCTGGTCTTGGAAGCTCTTTATTTCTCCATCCATTTTGAATGTCAATCTTGCTGGATAAAGTATTCTTGGCTGCATGTTCTTCTCATTTAGTGCCCTGAATATGTCTTGCCAGCCCTTTCTGGCTTGCCAGGTTTCTGTGGACAGTTCTGACATTATTCTGATGGGCTTTCCTCTGTACGTAAGGAATTTCTTTGTCCTAGCTGCTTCCAAGAGCTCCTGTCTACAATTGATTCGTCATTTTCACTATCAGGTGTCTTGATGTCTTTCTAGACTCTATGATCTTGGGGGCAGACCTTTCTGCCTCTAGTGCACGAATGCTAGTTCCATTTGTGAGATTGGGGAAATTTTCATGGAGAATTTGTTCAACTATATTTTCTAGTCTTCTATCTTTCTCCTCCCCCTCAGGAATTCTAATAATTCTGACATTGGAACATTTTATGGAATCATTTATTTTCCTAATTCTGTTTTCGTGGCTTCTGAGCTGTTTGTTTCAGACTTCCTCCTGATCCTTTCTCTCTGTTTGTCCTCCAGATCACTAATTCTATCTTCTGTCTCAGCCACCCTAGCTTTTAGAGAATTTAGATTAGATTGGAACTCATTGAGAACATTGTGAACATCATCCCTGGTGGCTTTCACTTCTGCCCTAATCAATTCCATTTTGTCACCCATGGCTTTCTCCAACCTAGCTATTGCCTGGATAATTCTTAGCCTGAATTCCCGTTCCAACATATTGTCTATGTCCATATCCATTAGCTCTCCTGCAGAATGCCCAGTCTCTGAATTTTTCTTCTGTTGGGCATTCCTCCTCCTAGTCATTTTGGTGAGAGATGGCTGAATGGATGTGTAGCTGAATAAATCGGCCATGGTGCAGGCAAGGTGCACCCTGGAACACTTCTGAGCAATCAAAAGTCACCTCCCAAAATAAAGAAAAAAGAAAAAAGAGAGAGAGAGAGAGATAGGAAAAAAAGGAAAGATAAAATAAAAGAGAAGGCCCAGCCCAAATGGGCCCCAAGGTAAGATTTATGAAGTATACAAACAAAAACAGACAAACAAAAAGACCGACAAAAGTAGATGACAAGAGAAAAAAAAAATAAATATATAAAAACAAAACAAAACAAAAAACCTCATCAAAAAGAACCCCAAGTATAAGATTTATATACTACCAGGACGAAAACAAATACACAGAAACACTGGAGAAAGAAAAAGATGGGAGAGTGGTTATAAATACTCAGTGTGGGCGAGAAAGGTTATTTTGATTCTTCCTGGGTGTATCTTGATATCTTTGTTAAAGGACTCAACTTTCCTAAGATAAAGGGGGATTAAAAACTGGTTTACCTATAGGGGTAGAATTGATTGGGGAAAGGGGAATACCTTGAAGCTTAACTCTATATGAATATTTAAAATAAAAAAAAG
>PISX010017366.1:0-43621 GCA_004024625.1 Mellivora capensis | reverse complement strand
GGAGAAAGGGGAACCCTCTTACACTGTTGGTGGGAATGCAAGTTGGTGCAGCCACTCTGGAGAACAGTGTGGAGATTCCTCAAGAAGTTAAAAATAGAGCTTCCCTATGACCCTGCAATTGCGCTACTGCGTATTTACCCCAAAGATACAGATGTGGTGAAAAGAAGGGCCATCTGTACCCCAATGTTTATAGCAGCAACGGCCACGGTCGCCAAACTGTGGAAAGAACCAAGATGCCCTTCCACGGACGAATGGATAAGGAAGATGTGGTCCATATACACTATGGAGTATTACGCCTCCATCAGAAAGGATGAATACCCAACTTTTGTAGCAACATGGACGGGACTGGAAGAGATTATGCTGAATGAAATAAGTCAAGGAGAGAGTCAATTATCATATGGTTTCACTTATTTGCGGAGCATAACAAATAACATGGAGGACATGGGGAGATGGAGAGGAGAAGGGAGTTGAGGGAAATTGGGGGGGAGATGAACCATGAGAGACTATGGACTCTGAAAAACAACCTGAGGGTTTTGAAGGGGTGGGGGGTGGGAGGTTGGGGGAGCCAGGTCGTGAGTATTATGGAGGGCATGCATTGCATGAAGCACTGGGTGTGGTGTAAAACTATGAATTCTGTTACGCTGAAAAGAAATGAAATTTTAAAAAAAGACAAAAAAAATGAAATAATTTTTTTTTAATTCCACAGGGTGAGAAAGTCACATTACAAAGTGACAAGTACATCATCATACTATTTATCATTTTAAAACAGAGTATTTAATATTTATAGTTTTTGAAATAAATAGTCAATAAAATATATAAATACTAGCTACGGCATGCAACATTTTTTTTTTCATTTAAAAGTTAACTCTAGGGAGTTAGCACTGAAAGAGGGATGAGGGTTTGAGATAAGGATAATGTTTTATTTCTTTCAATAAGGGAATGATGTGAAGTAAATAAAGCATAATGTTAACATCTGTTTAATCTTAGTTATGGCCCATGTGAGTCAGTGATGTTATCTTTGTAAAATTTCAGATGCTTCATAATCAAAAAAATTTTAAAGTGAATGTTAAAGCATCTTTGGCTGCATAAACACTGAAAGTGTATTACATGAAAGCTATATCAAGGTACTTTTATACTGTTCTTCATCTAATTATTATAGTCACATCTCTATAGGAAATACTTCCTTTTAAGTACAAGCGGCCCAGAGTTTCCCCCCTTAGTTACCTTTATCAATGCAAAGAAAAGCAACATGTCTCTTCCACATTAATTTTTAAAACAAATGTCTTCTGCGAAGACAATTGTAGCTCCAAATTAAACAGGTTGCTACCAAAGGGATTTTTCCCAACCCTCATCACAGAAGATAATCCTAAAGCAAAGATATGTAACTTAAATTGGCAAAAAGAAAATATACTAAAATTAAAAGAAAAAAAAAAGCAGCACTCCTAATCTAAAGCTGTTTCTTTAATTTATTCCATATACAAGGCAGAAACTTAGAAGTCATACACCTCATTTTCCCTGAATTCTGAGTGTAACGAATCACCCCACTTTAACTTCCTGTTATCATTTCCTAAAGATGCGCCACTCTCTTTGTCTTCCTTCATTTCCACTGTCCTGGTCCTAATTCAGACCATTACCTCTGAACTCTCTTCCTAAGTGATCTAATTGACTCAAGGCTTTGGAAACCAATCACTTCTCACACTTTGCTCAGAGTCTTCCTTCCCTGCCCTGCAGCACAGCATTCCTGGCTCTGCATTACCTGATCCTTAGCTTCCCTCTAGGCCACGTCTCACCACTCACTTGGACCTCCAGGACACGCTCTTGCTTGCTCATCAGAATTTTTGCTCCAGCTATTTTTCTCTGCCAGGAATACCCTCTCTGCCTTCATTTTCTTGCTATTTTTTTTCCCCTTAAACATATAACTTTCATTTCTTCTGGGAAACCTTCTAAATGCTTAGGCTGAGCTAAGCGCCTACGGAGCTTTCCAAATTCTAAGACACAATACAGACAGGTATGTATGTATGGCTGACTCCTGCCTCCTGGTCTTCTAATCCTCTTCTGAGTGTGGTGCAAACTGTGACTGCCTCTAATCAATGGAATACAGCAAAGGTGATGGACGGTCACTACCATAATCATGTTTTCTGTACGAGATTCTCCCTTGCTGGCAGATTTACTTTATCTCCATCGCTAGCTTTCAAGTAGTATGACATGGAATAAATGGCCATGTTGGAGTAACCCACTTGAGAAGGAACTCCGTGCATTCTCTAGAAGCCCAGGGCTGTCAAGAGTAAAAAACTGAAACCCTCAGTCCTGTGAGCGAAGGAAACAAATTCTGCCACAACCTGAGGGCCCTTGGAAGTTGATCTTTCCCTAATGGAGTCTCTGATGAAATTGCAAACATAGCCAACACCTAGCATATAGTCTGGTGAGACCTTGAAGCAGAAGACCCAGGTGAGCAGTTCCCAGATTTCCAACTAGAGAAACAAATAACACAGCTGTACATACTGATGTAGTATACATCACGTAAGGTACTGTATGTGTGGCAATTTGTTACTGCTAAGGATAAACTGAGGCATATTAACATTTTCACGAGTTTATTGAGTAAAGATCAATTCAAATTGGGAAGTGCAAAACTGGAAGTGGTTAGGACTGCTCCACAGACTGAAGCCAGGGGATATATTTACATACACAGACAAAATGCAGAAATGTAAGGAAATTATTAGATTGGCTATAGCTTAAAATCTAGCTGGCTGATTGTAACTGGTTGTCCTTGGGTTTCAACTTTGTAACCTTGAGGCAGTTACAGGGTAAGGTTTGTTTGTTTACATAGGCTGCCACAGCATTCGAGTCACCTCAGTCTAATGTTTAGTCAATTTCACATTACACAGCCACAGATAATATACCATCTTATGGGGAAGTTACAATTTTGTCTGTTTCTCTGATTAACTAACCCCACAGACTGCTTGAGGTGAACTCCAAACACAGATCCTGACACACTGGTTTGTAATTATGGCTCATGGACTTGAAAAGGAGACTTCATGTGAAGGTTGAAATCCAAATCATTACAACAAAATTTCAATCTTTGAATATCCTTTAATTTTTTCAAGACTGAAGACAGTAGTATTTTTTCAGTCTTCCAGGTATTAGGTGACATACTCAATGTAAATGAAATCTCCTTCAGAAAGCCTCTCTTTTATTCTTTCATAACTTCTTTCGTAACATTCTACTCCTGTCTCTTTCTGCAATGTGTATACGAATCTTGGAATTTTTTTCCTATCTCTCCCAATATACTTTGATGTTTGCAACTAGATTTTTAGACTTTCTAGACCCAGTTCTTAATTTAGTAGAGACGTCCCCAACTTACATTCAACTTAAAATTTCTTTCCAACTTTACGATATTGCAAAAACAATACATTTTCATTAGAAACCATACTTCAAATTTTGTGTTTTGATCTTTTTCCTGGGCTAGCAATATGTCCTATGATTCTCTCTTGGGAGGTGGGGCAATGGCAGGGAACCCCAGCTCCCAGTCAGCCACACAGTTGTGAAGATAAACAACTGATACAATCATTCTATACTCATACAATCACTTAGTTTTTCATTTTCAGTATAGTATTTAATAAATTACTTGACATACTCAGCACTTTAATATTAAATAGGCTTTGTTAGATGGTTTTGTCCAAGTGTAGGCCAATGCAAGTGTTTGAGCATACTTATGGTAGGCTAGACTAACCTATGTTGTTATGTAGGTTAAATGTATTAAACTCATTTTTGACTCATGATATTTTCCAACTCACAGTGGGTTTGTCACCACATAACCCTGTAGTAAAGTGAGGAAGATCTACACTTAGTACATATTTTCAGCTTAATAATGCAAAAAATAAATAAATAATTGATTAGAAGCTGATTAGATTTCTGGCTCTGTGTCACACTATTAGTTTTTGCCTTTTCAGGGACACAAAACCACCCTCTCTGGTATGTTCTGAGAGTTCCTGAACGATTTTGGAACCCTCAGAATATGTTAACAGACTCAAAAAAGGATATTCCCTGGAAGTTCACGAAAAATTGTACTCTAAAATGTCTGGATTCTAGTTTTTTTATTTATTTTTTATTTATTTATTCATATAAATGAAATTATTAAATTTCATTTAATAATAACACAATTATTCCCAGTCTTCATATTTCTGCCCCTGACAAAGCGCTTTTTAGGGTTCATGCTGCTAGCCCCTTCTTCCACTTCTAGTGGACTTGTATTATGTTCATTTGAATTGGCATAAAAAATTTAAGATGAATAAAATATCAAATAATCACATTTTATGTGAGGTAAGGCAATATCTTTTTTTCTCTTTTTGGAAAATATATTCTTGGAAATCATAACAGATGAAATAGCTTATTTCCTATAATAATACACATTAGATTAATTTGATTATTGTTAAATAATTAGTTATTATTAAATAATAGTTAATTGATTTAGTGATATGCTAATGAATTGTTGTTATGATAGCTCAGCAAAAATACTTTGTATTCCAAAAAAAGAAAAATTCTTCATGTGTCTCTTTGTTGTGGCTAAAATCCCAGGACCATCCCTTTTATTTGACAATTGTCAGTAAGATTTTTCACAGTAGAGAGATTTGGGTAAAAGAGATGATCAGAATCTCTTGATGGTCTTTTTATAAACTGAAGTAAACACAGAGTTATCCTGACCTTATGTGATTCTTAACTTTAAGCTGATTAAGGCACACTGAAATATGTAGCAATATCTCAGTCAATTTGCTATAAACTTGAAATCATTGTCTTGACATCTTTACATTAAAAATTAAATTGATTGGAAATGTTATAAAATTGATGGTAGTGTTATAAAGGCCAAATTTCATTTTGGCTAAAATTAGTATAATTAAAAGTACCAACAAATATCCTGATGGAAAAATCTTCATCCTTGAAGAACACTTGCATAAAAAATTAAAAGTCCATATTTCAGAGCTTTCATATAAAACATAATATTGCCATTCATTTGCAAATGTGGTAAGACAATTCTCATTAGCAATGAAGTTCATTTTTTTTTAAGATATAACAATGAAATTAAAACAAGGCAGTATTACGTAAGGTCATTCAACTATGATTAAAGCAAATGTCATTATAACTTTATTATAGTCCTCATTAAAAAGTTAAACTGCAAAACCCTGAACCAACCAAAATCAGAACTTGAGTGGAAGCCATTTTCTCCCAACCCTGCCCCCACCATGGGAACACTTTGTTTGAACAACAATGAACAATCAGAGAAGGATGACTGCCTTTTTTTCAGAGAGCCTTCTGTCTCAGAAATGTTCTTTTACCAAGGAAAAGAAAAAAAATAAAAACTTCTCTGTCTTCCACTGACAAGCTGGTTATTGAAAGCCATGGTGGGTTTGGGCATCATGTTTGAAGGTGGCAGAGCCTCTCAGAGTGAGTTCCTAAGTATCAGTGATGGAGAGAGCACCGTCACCCTCCGCTGCACACCCCTGATTAGAGTAAGTGACAAAATTTCTACTGCATCAGACTGCTGAGCTTTGGGAGTAGTGTATTACAGCAATGGGCATGGCTGTTGCATTTCTACTGGCTTCCAATCATAGCATTTATTAGTTTGCACAGGCTACATGACAGAGCTTCTAACTTCCATTACTTATCTGAGAACCAAGGCTTTCCCTACTCCAGTGAAGCTGACCGGTGCCCTATTCTCATGTCCATCCCTTCTTACGTCCTACTCCATAGGAGGACATTCTTTCAAAATAGATCCCTACTTTAATAAAGAAACACATATCTAGAGACTCCTGTTACTGTGCTTGGAGTAGGTTAAATTATGGACCCCCAAAAGGTATGCCTACATCTTAATCACCAGGATCTGTGATTATTACTTGACATGGCAAAAAAAGAAATGAAAATTACCTTGCATGTCAAAAGATGTGATTAAGGATCTTCAGAGGAGGAGTTTATCTTGGATCATCCAGATGGTCTCTAAATGCAATCACAAATACCTTTTTTTCCCTAAGATTTTTTTATTAATATTAGAAAGAAAGAGAGAGAGAATGAGTGGGGGGAGGGGCAGAGGGAGGGAAACTTCCAGCAGACTCCCTGCTGAGGGCGGAGGCTAACTTGGGGCTTTATCTCAGGACCCATGGGATCATGGCCTGAGCCAAAACCAAGAGTCAGAGGCTTAACCTACTGAGCCATCCAGGTGGCTCTAATAAGTATTCTTATAATAGATAGGCAGAGGGAGTTTGGAACACAGAGACACACACAGGAGAAGACGCAATGTGGGCTCCAAGGCAGAAACTGGAGTGATGTGCCACATGTCAAGAAATACCTGGACTCACCAGAAGCTGCAAGAAGCAAGGAATGGATTCATCACTACAGACTTCAGAGGGAGTGCAGCCAGCTAACACCTTAATTTCAGACTTCTGGTCTCTAAAATTGTTAGAGAATAAATTGTGGTTGCTTTAAGCCACCCAGTTTATGATAAATTGTTACAGCAGGCATGAGAAACTGACACAGTGTTCTCATCTATAAAGGCTAAGTCTCTGGGGACAGTGTCTCTAGTTATTTGTGCCTCTGCACATTGAGATTTGGACTTTTCACGATCCAAGTCATACTTCAAGCCAAAAAGATGCCTTCAACGTAACAGTCACTGTTATCATACTTTGGGTATACAAAAATGAATACCACTCAACTACGCTTTTTCAGAACTCAGAGTCCAAAGAGGAGGCAGCAGATACATAAATGATAGTACATCATATGTGACTAAAAATTTTCTACATGACCTATAGGGTATTTATGTAAATACTCTAAATATTTGATCATTCTACTTGAGTCACCTTTGCCTTCAATGCTTTTTCCTGAATGTGACAAATACCCCACCTCAGAGATTTTGCATCTGCATGTAGCTCTCCCACCCCACTGGTTTCCTGAAGTTTTTGTACATTGTTACCTTTTCAGCTAAGCTTTCATGGAACAAATTATGTAAAACTTTATTTGTCCCTCCTTGGCCCATTGGAAATGTTTATCCCTTTTCCCTTTGTTACTGTTATTTTTTCATAACACTCATCCTCAACTAACAAACTATATACATGTATATATATATATATATATATATAGTTTTTATACATAAAACTATATATATATAATTTTTTAATTTTATAATATATAAAAGTAATATATGGTGTAGATGCATACATTTATATACATATATGTGTATATGTATATACATAATAACTCACTTATGTGTTTATTTCCTGTATTCTCCAAGGCAAGGGCAAGCATCATTTTGCCAATTGTGTTCACTACTACATCCCTAGCTCTTAAAATCACTTCTGGCATAAAGATATTCAACAAGTAAGAGTTATTTTCACCTAACACTTCTGTTGTGTTTATTTTAAAAAAAATCTCAGTTAAATGAACTTCAAGTTCTGAGTAAATTCACATCACCTTATAGTAATACCCTGTTGCTGAAATAGGGTAAACTAGGTAAGCATTGCTTAAAATGAATGTGAATGACTTTCTTAAGTTAACTTAAAATGAATAACTTAAAATGAATGTGAATGACTTTCTTAAGTTAACTTAAAATGAATAACTTAAAATGAATGTGAATAATTATCATTATTTGTGAAATTCTAACATATATAAAAATAACTTAAAGAAAGGAAGACACAATATTGCCCTAATAACTAAGGTCAAAAAGTTGCAAATGGCTAGCAAGACTTCTAGTCAGCCTTTTAAAAATGTCAGGGTCAACAGAAATGCAGCTCAGTGCTTTGATATTGAAGTGAAGCTCACCCATTTCTTATAGTCTGCAACACTATAACAAGAGTATTTTACTGACATGGTACCATCCTACATTCTTCAGAACTGCCAATCTACCTTCACCAGTAGCCAAGAAAAAGAATTACTATGAAGCACTGTCCACGAATGGAAAACAAAAACAAAACCTGCTTCAAAGACCGCTTCCATTACCAACATTCCAAACTTGGTTTCTTCATATCTATATGTTAATTGACCTAAGTCCTTCTACTTTCTTATCTCCTCTCTCTTTAAATATTGTTTATATACCAATAAATTCTTTATGCTCCTTATGCTATTAGATTTTAAACAGTTTTAAACACTAATTAGTATTTAAATTATGAAATAAGTAATTTGAAGTTCTGGATCAGGTAAATAAAAATGGTTATGTACCTTAAGAAGATAAAGAATTTTTAAAAAGCTAAATAATATTTTTGTAAGTCTACTCTAATATCATTTATCTTGTTAAGTGTAATATGAAGCATAACATATAATTTACTAGTTAGCATTTAAAAGACGTATATATTAAATAATAAGAAAAATATCATCAGCAACTAATAAAAATAAATTTCAAATTAGGAAAAATGAATTTTGAAGTCATAAAACCAATGTACAAAGAACTTAAACTCTCTTTAATCTCTTCCCATGGTCCTGGTCTGAACAAAGCAGGAAGGGCAGTTAGTCCCTTAGTACCATGCTCCCACCGACACATATACACCTTCCCCATATTATCCTAGGGTGATCCAAGAAAGAGAATTCAGAGGCAAAATCAAATTAATAATTAAACATCTAACTCAACAAATGTATCAGTCTAAAAGGAACAATGCACAAAAAAATGGTTTTAAGAACAAATGTGTCACTAGTTTATAAATGCCTGAGCCAACATATTTAACAATAAACATTTTTATTAGTTTTAGTTTGTGTGAGCTGCATTTTTAGAAGGTAAAATACACTGCTCTCAAGTTTTAGTACCTATGATTTGCTTTCTGGAGTTTATTATACAGGACAAATTCTCCTTATAAACATACACAAAAGATTGTTAAAAATTATTAGCAATAGGAGGTGTCAATGATGAAGTATTATAGAACAATAACTCATCAAAAGGTGGCTGTAATTGAATTTAAAGTGTATATGATTGTTATTAGGCAGAGTAGCAGTAAGCAAAGCACAGCATATTAGCTTAACTATTTTTATTTAAGAACAGGATTTTCTATACTAATCATTCAGTTACTGGCCCAGCCCCATGAGAAAGGACAATGGAAAGCCAGTGTGGATAAACATGCCACATCTAATTAATCTTCATCTAAAGCACACATACACACACATTCATACTGCGAAACTATAAATTAAGTCTCTGTTAAATAAGTGGCATGAACACTAAATGTTTTAAGCATTAAAAACATTTTAAAAACTTTAGCAAACTGTATGTCCTATCATGCAGAATTTTAATCCAGCTTTTCTTTCAAAGGAAAAACAAATGTAGCAGTCCAGATTCCCCCTCTTAATTTCTCCCTTGTGTTTTCTAAATACAGAGAGGGTCTGGAAGCTTCAGGGAGATTTATATTTTAAGATAGTAGGGATGGGCCATCAGAGGTTTTGTTTTCTATTTTAATGAAGGATTCCACTATGTGGATTAAGTAAAAGCAGAAGAAATATCCTAGAAAAACACCTGTCAAATGCCACTGTGAAGTGGCATTTCAAAGCTCTGTTGAAACTGAGAGAAACTACCAATTTAAAAAAAATAGAAATACAAGGAATTATTAGCAATAAAGCATCATTTTATAAATAATTGACAATCAGCTGACAAATTTTATAGCTTAAGTTTGTTCAGGCTACAAGCTGCTGCAGCTTATCCCCAGAATACCATTAAGAATATGATTTGTCTTTTGGCATGTTTCCTTAACCAGAGTAACGATGTCAAATATGGCATCATTAACTTTTGCTCTATGCAGTCTAAGTGTGTGTATGACTGTGGCTGACATATACCATACATAGGTGCAAGGATGGACAGACAGAAGACAAGACAGATTGTGTGTGCACAAATACAGGTGCATGTAAGCTGATTAATAAATTTCACATTTTTTATACTAGAAGAAAAACAGAAACGTGATACACAAATAATCAATATGCATTTAGTTTGAGGCTCTGGTATTGATTAAATCACAGTAAATTTTGTTTTCAGCTCTAA
This sequence comes from Mellivora capensis, assembly GCA_004024625.1. Lineage (NCBI taxonomy): Eukaryota > Metazoa > Chordata > Mammalia > Carnivora > Mustelidae > Mellivora > Mellivora capensis. The sequence continues at coordinate 33,627 of PISX010017366.1, read as the reverse complement.
CTGAAATATTGGCTTTGATTACTGGTTTATAATTTATTAATTTCAACCTGGTATTAATTTGTGTATAAAAGATGTACCAGAAGTATACATGTAAGTATAAAAGCCTGACTCCTCTCACTTTTCACATGCTGATATCTTATTATTCCTAATAACTATAAAACATTAGAAAGGTATATGCCAGTCATGACATTTTAGATATGACAGAAATTAAAATACACAGATGATTATCATAGGATCTTGTTGATATGTGGAATTGGGGGATTTAAGAAACAAAACAGAGAATCATAGGGAAGAGAGGAAAAAACAAAACAAGACAAAATCAGAGAGGGAGACAAACCATAAGATATTCTTAAGCACAGGAAACAAAATGAAGATTGCTGGAAGAGAGGGGGTAGGAGAATGGGGTAACTGGGTGATGGACATTAAGGAGGACACGTGATATAATGAGCACTGGGTATTAAATAAGACTGATGAATCATTGACCTCTACTTCTGAAACCAGTAATACATTATATATTAATTGAATTTAAATAAAAATAAATTCAAAAATAAAATAACATAAACAGTATCTCAAAACTATTGTTTATTAAACATTTTGCAATGGACATATATTACAATTGGAAAAGTTAAATGGAAACAGTGGTACATGTTGATTTTTATTTGAAAATTTACTCAACATTACCTGTATTCCACAGTACTATGCTTACAAAGCAGTAGATACATATACTATTCATATGTGTAGGCTGTGGTATACTATTCTTATTAGGTGAATGTTATTTTTATAAGAATTACAGAAAGAAATAATTTGCAAAATATGTCAGGAAATTAGGGTACATTTAAATATCAAAAAATTACATTCAAGTCCCCACAACATATGAGCTTGGAAAGAGGAACACTGACTCTATTAGTATGTGTTCCTACGCACACATTTGTATCAACTCTTGAAGAATTTTACATTGATCCTCACCTGTTATTTTTATTGCCATTTTTTAGAGCTAGTGTGCTATATTATCAAGCAGCTTTTAACTATTTCTGAAGTTCATCATGATCTATTGTTCATATTTGTTGCATTCCTGAAATAAACCCTCTTTGCTTATATTATTTTAATCTCTTGACATATGGCTGAACTAATTCCACAATATTCACTTAGGACTTTTATACTTATTATGTTGGAGCTACAGGTCCATCACAGTGGTAAACACAGTTCCTTGTCACCCCTGTCTAAATTCAGTTTCTAGTTCTTATAGGGAATAGAGAAAAGTAAAGGAACCTCCACGGTGTTGAGTGTAGGCGGCTGCTCCTCAGCTGACCTCTACCAGAAGTAATCACAGCTTTCTGTGTGTGTGTGTGTGTGTGTGTGTGTGTGTGTGCGCGCGCGTACGCGCATGAGTGTGCACCCACAGATACACTGCTATTCTGATTTTCTTTTGGGGATGACTTTCACCCATGCTCTATGTAATCTGAAGGAGGCTGAACCCCTCTTTCCAGGTATACATTTATAAACCTTCTAACCAGTAAGAGCAAGGGGTTCACAAAATGTGGTCACTGGTCCCAACTTCAGCATCACTTGAGGAATTGTTCAAAATGCAGATTCTTGGGCCCCAGCCCAGCTCTGGTATTGGAGCTGGTTCTGTGTCTTTTAACCAGCCCTCCAGGTGATTCTGGCGCACACTAAAAGCTTGAATATCCTAGAGTGATCATTTTAGAGATGGTGATGTGTCACAAGAGATCTCTGAGAGTCAACAATGAAACTTGTGATGGAACTAAAAGGAAAAAGACATTCTTTACCTTCCTGTGGCTAAGCTGCTAAGGCTGGAACTATCTAAGCCCAGAACTGCTAAGTGGCTGTCTTTATCTTCATTCATAAAAAATTTGCTTCTGAACATAACCAAAAAGAGGAAATCAGAGCTGAAGGAAAAGGAAAAAGCCAGATTTTTTTCAACACACTTTTTAAGTACCCGATTTCACTTGGCATCTGAAGAATTACTATGGTTCTTTTCCATTATGAAGTCTTTTTTTTTTTCTTAACCAATTTGAATTGGTGTCCTGTCAATTACAACAAAACATATAATAATACTGCATCTTTAGAAATACATTTTTTTCATTTTCATGTTATCCAATGCATTTTATATTTCATTCCATGGGTTTAAGTTAGGGCCCATGAAGTTGGAAATTAGAGAAACAAGGCTGTTGTCTCAGAATTGTTACATGAAATCACCACAGCAAAACATTACAGGTGAACTGTTCTTAAAAGGACCATTAGAGTCCAGGCCATGAGAACTTCATTATGACTTGACAAAAATTTAAATGTTACAGATATGCCTCATTTTATTGCATTTCATTTTATTGTGCTTCCGGGTATTTTTTTTTCTTTTCTTTTTTTTTAAACAAATTTAAGGTTTGTAACAACCCTGCATCAACAGTCTACTGGCCCTATTTTTGCAACAGTGTGCCCTCACTTTGTGTCTCTGTGACACATTTTGGTAATCTCACAATATTTCAAACTTTTTCCACTATTAACATTTTTGTTATGGTGATATGTGATCAGTGATCTTTGATGTTACTATTATATTAATTTGGGGTGTCACAAACCATGCTCATATAAGACAATGAACTCAATAAATGTTCTGTGTTCTGTTATACCCATAGACCATACCCCCATCTCTCTCCCTCTCCTTCAACCTTCCTATTCTCTGAGACACACAATATTTAGTTAAACAAATGAATCATTCTACAATGGACTCTAAGTATTCAAAAAAAAGGAAAAGTCACAATGTCTCTCTTTAAACCAAAAGCTAAAAATGATAAAGTTTAGAAAGGAAGGCAGGCTGAAAGCAAAGACAGGCTGAAAGGTAAGCCTCTTGCACCAAACATTTAGCCAAGTTCTGAATACAAAATAAATAAATAAATTTTTAAAAATTTCTTGAAGAAAATTAAAAGTATTACTTCAGTGAACACACAAATGATAAGAAAGCAAATGCCAAGCATAATACCCTCTAGTTCCATCCACGTCATTGCAAATGGCAAGATTCCATTTCTTTTGATGGCTGCATAGTATTCCATTGTGTATATATACCACATCTTCTTTATCCATTCATCTGTTGATGGACATCTAGTTTCTTTCCATAGTTTGGCTATTGTGGACATTGCTGCTATAAACATTCGGGTGCACATGTCCCCTTCGGATCACTACATTTGCATCTTTAGGGTAAATACCCAGTAGTGCGATTGCTGGGTCATAAGGAAGCTCTATTTTCAGCCTTTTGAGGAACCTCCATGCTGTTTTCAGAGTGGCTGCACCAGCTTGCATTCTCACCAACAGTGTAGGAGAATTCCCCTTTCTCCGCATCCTCGCCAGCATCTGTCATTTCCTGACTTGTTAATTTTAGCCATTCTGACTGGTGTGAAGTGGTCAATCAGAGAAAGACAATTATCATATGATCTCCCTGATATGAGGAAATTGAGAGGCAATGGGGTTTGAGGGGTAGGAAAGGAATAAATGAAACAAGGTGGGATCGGGAGGGAGACAAACCATGAGAGACTCTTAATCTCACAAAACAAACTGAGGGTTGCTGGGGGTAGGGGGGTAGGGAGAGGGTGGTTGGGTTATGGACACTGGGGAAGGTATGTGCTATGGTGAGTGCTGTGAAGTGTGTAAACCTGGCGATTCACAGACCTGTACCCCTGGGGCTAATAATATATGTTAATGAATGAATGAATGAATGAAAGAGAAAGAAAGAAAATGCCTTATTACTGAGTTGGAGAAATTTTGAGTGGTCTGGATAGAAGATCATATCAGCCACAACATTCGCTTAAGCCAAAGCCTGATCCAGAGCAAGGCCCTAACTCTCTTCAATTCCATGAAGCCAAGCAGAGATGAAGAAGCTGCAGGAGAAAAGTAGGCTAAGCAGAAGCTGGTCCATGAGGTTTGGGGAAAGAAGCCATCTCCATAACAGAAAACTGCAAGATCCAGCAAGTGTTGATATAGAAGCTGCAGAAATTTTGCAGAAGATCTAGCTCAGATCACTGATAAAGGTAGACACACTAAGCAACAGATTTTCCACATAGATGAAACAATCTTCTATTGGAAGAAAGTGCCATCTAGGACTTTCATAGCTAGAGAGGAGAAGTCAACATCCAGCTTCTAAACTTCAGAGAACAGGCTGACTCAGAAGCACCCCATGCAGGTGGGACTTCAAGCTGAAGTGTCAACTGTGCTGTCAAATGGCAGGTGTGTCTCTATTACAAATAAGGGTGTAACTGACCAGATGGATACAATGTCATTAATATACTGAAACTATGTAAGAAATCCCATTTGCATTGATTGTTTCTGTATATAAGCATGTAAGAAGCCTTCTGATTAAAATGTGCCTGCCCAAGAGTTGAGTTAATTAACACACTGCTTAACCTAGGAACATTATAGGGGACACAAAGCATAAGGGACTGTGGACTCTGAGAAACAAACTGAGGGTTTTGTCGGGAGTGGGGTGAGCCTGGTGGTGGGTATTGTGGAGGGCACACATTGCATGGAGCACTGGGTGTGGTGCATAAACAATGAATTTTGGAACACTGAAAAAAAAAGTAAATTAAATTATTAAAAAAAAAAAAGCATTTCAGGATCCAGACTCTTGGTTAATTTTAAAATGAAGATAACATGAATCTGCTCCAGATACAAAGTTAATTGGTGGGGGTAATGGAGGAAATGACTATAATATTTTAGAAAATAATGAAATAAATAGTAGCTATCTTATAATCTCCAAGTGTAACTGTTGTTTATTTGTATTATTAGACCCCCATTAAATATTAACATTCCCCAAGCTGATAAATGGCTCACAGCAAATATGGTGCTCATCTAATTCACACAGTTTCATTGATACAAGTGTTCTATTAAAAGGTCTCTTTATGGTGCCTTAATTATATCTGAAAGTTCCATTAAAACCCTTGGCAAATTAGCAGACTGTTTAAGTCAGTAGTGAGCTACCTGCAAAATTCACTTCATTTCTGGTTAACTTCTGAAGCCACATAGTTTGGTAGGTGGGAACAGAATATAGGCATGTTTAGAATAGGAAGAAACACGTATGATTATTGTTTTAATATCTATAGAAATCACAAGAACATTATTCATACAGTCTCTTCTAGAAATTTGCTTCTGAGGAGAGAACTGTGATAGACTCAATCTTTAGGATTTGAGCCAGAAATCCAAAGCACAAAAATGTAAGGACCTCCAAGGCTCTGGGGATATTTTTCTGGGTAGATATTCCATTGTTCTAATTTCTCCCATTTTCCCACATTAATCATATCAATATTGGTATAGAAATCCCTAAATGTTCACTGGGTGGGTGTTGTGGGAAGAAGATTTTCTTGCATTCTTTCACCCATACTCTGTCTATGCTCAGATCACCAAAAGAATTCTTTTGGATTCTTTGGAAAGGGCTGGGATATGGATGGAGTGTTGAAAGTCCTTTGGGGTTTTTGGAAGGGGCTGGGATAAGGATGAAGTCTTAAATTGAAGGTCCCTGGGTCAGTAACAAGATGTCTTTATACAAGAAAATGAGAAACTGAATTGTTAAACCAGAATAAATTATGATTTCCTACAACTGAAAAGAACAGAACTGTTTTCCCTAAAGTAATACTCAAACAAAAAGTTTGGAAGTAAAAATACATTCAAAATACATATGCACAGGTGCTGAATAGATTAGTTTTCTTACAACTTTGATTTGTGCTTTAAAAGAGGAGTCAGAATAAAACACAGCAAAGATTTAAGAAGATAAAACTCAGAGTTCAAGTCAAACTCATGTCTTAAAACACCTATATTCGTGATACTTTCATCATTCAAGAAGAATGGTTGATTCCAATGCATTTCCAACAGTTTAGATTAAAGAACATATAAGCCTTTGAAGTTACTATGCTGCACAAATAGCATTTGCAAAAATGAAGTTAAGACTGCTTTTTCTCTATGTCACAAGTATGTTTTTATAATAGAAAAATAGGACATCTTCATAACTAGAGCAAATAAAAATACAAATATCTGTAAATTATTTCTATTTCAATATTTCATTTATAACCTTTTTAAAATTATTTGAGCCCTCTAAATTAATCTGCTAATCTATGATTACTGTTTATCCAAAAAATAAAATGATATCAAATGTAGAGTACAAATGGAAAATTCTTAGGAGACTGCTTGATAATACATCTTTAGATGTGCTTTTGTCAAGTTTCTTTTTTAAGCTTATAATTCCTAAAATGAAGGACACCTTTATTTCCTTACATACCTATATTTTTTCCCGTGATCTGCTATTTTATTCATCAGTTGTAATAGATGCATCTGGTTTCAGGAATTAAAAAGTTTACAAATATAAAATTATGTGAAAGCTGAGAAGTCCATATACCTTGGGAAATAGCAGAAACTGGGGTTTTTGGTACCCATTTTCAGCAATCTATGTACAGGATGCTTTTTGATCTGTGGAATTTCAATGATGAGAAAATTAACTTACTACTTTTATGACACTAAACTAATACAAAATGAAATACCATATGCAAATATCTTTTGTTCTGAAAGCACTTTACTCGCTTCAATGATTTCATGTGGCACAGGTGCAGAAAAACTAAAATAATATATCTAGGGAAAGAAGATGTAATGAAAAATGCCACTTGCTATAAACTGTTGATAGCCCTTAGGTATTACACAAATGATCTAGTGCTCACTGAAATGTTTGCTTACAAATTGAAGTGAAAGATAAAAGACAAAAAGCATTTTGTTTAGAATCACCATCTTCCCCCTGCCTTTAGTGTTCTCAGAGCCATGTAGTTAGAGAAGGGCCAGAACATTCTGAAGTCTCACTCTATCTTCTATGCATAGGTAGATTCAGGGTCAATCATTCAAAGAAGACATGCCTTAGATGAGGGTCACCTAAAGAGATTTAACTATAAACAATTATATATACATATATGCATTATTTCCTTGATAAGCAATGCTTAATTAGAAATTTTAGTTAATGCCAAGCAGGAAGAAAGTGAGAGTCTCTCCATTCCAATGTTTGAAAATCACATAAAATTAGGTACCATTAAATATTTCCAATAATGAATAAGGACATATACGAACATAAATTTTAGTGGGAAATTCATTTCCAAACAATTGACTTGTAAAGTATACCCTAAATTTTTAATCTTGTCATCTTCTAAAATCCATATTGATATCCTATCAATATTCTTCATGCACCAAATAACTTCTTTCCATAAACATGACCAGATAAATTAATATAGACATACGAACAAATGTTCTTTGCGCAAAAGTAATAAATTTAACAACAACAAAAAATCTGTGAGCATGCCCAGACTTCAGATAACAGACTGAAAATAAAAGATTCTATCAGATCATGTAAAAATACTTATAAAGTTTTAGGTGAAAATTTTGGGGTGAATCTCTAAAAACACAATTAATAGCTTTAATTATAAATTTCACTTTTCTAGAAGCTAGTTTATTTAGTGTTATTTCACTCATGAATATGTAAGATTCCAATTTAGCATCAAATATATTTTTAGTATCTTTCGAAAAAGTTTAATCTGTAAATGCTCCTTTTTTAAAAAATTGTCACTGGTTATTAGACACTGGTTATCTCACTTGACAGGTGAAATATAGTTCTTTTTTTTTACTCCAAGAGGTAGACATTTCACATGTAATTCACAGAAAATCTCAAAGGGAGTTTTTGGTACATCATTCCTGACTAGCCTCGATAAACAGTGTTTTTACTGTCTATCTCTACTTATGTCACATATGTCCTATCTTTAAAGTCTTTTAGTTTATGGTATTTTGATGATTTTGCTAGTGTTTGGTTTCTTTTATTATTTCTTATTGTTTTTGGATTTTATAGATTTTAAAATACTTTATAAGATTACCAAGGAAAATAAACCAGAATGTAGTACTTATAATCCTTAAACACTCTAAGAGTTTTAATTAATATATATTTTTACATTTCAACTGTGAACTATTAAAAAAATAACAAAAGAAAGAAAAAGAAAAGCTGAGACATTTAATCAGCAATATAATTCCTGAATATTTTGTTGAAGAGAAACTGCTGATGGAGAGGACATGTCACATCATTAGGTTTTTTAATATGCTAAATCCATACAGTTTCAAACATAACATGCAGTATTTAATTAGCTGAATTATATAAACTGGAAATGTAGGATTTTCATTACCACTTAAAAGCTCTGAAAAGATACTGCTTCAGTGATAGACTAGCTAATATGTCTGTGGAAAGTTAAGTTCATCTATGTCTTTTTAGGTATAGCTTAAAATTTTCTCTCATTTTTATATTGTTAACTTTTTATTCTTCATTTTCATTTTTAAGACCCAATATAGAATATTACAAATGGTATGCTTTGAACATTTCTAAAGAGTTAAGTCTTGAGAATCAAAATTGTGCAATGTGGCCTTTGTTATTAATGATGTAGCCATTAATTTGCTGTAAGTGTCTAAATACATCTTAAAACAAGAGAAGCCTGTTTGTGGGTGACAGTACTGTTAACATATTTTTGCATCATAGCCTACAGTCTTATCCACAAGACACACAGACACTTTTACACACTGTACTCTGAAAATAGTTTACATGTAATACATTTACAAGACTGTTTTCCTGCTGACTGTGCTGCCCAAATCAGTAACTGCCATTAGTACTTCTTTCCAGTATATTAGCTTGGGATGCTCTAGATAGTTCCACTTTTTTCTTTCTCTTTTCCATCCACCTGAATGCAGTTTCAATTCCACTTAAGAAAATACATCTGGTTCCCCAAAAGTTACTTTGATCTACCTCTGAACCTTACCTTGTGCCTGTTAATGGCTTCTGATAAGAATATATAAGATGTAAGAATAAGATGTAAGATGTGCATGAGACATGAACACAAGTCAAATACCATCTCCTACCGTACTAAAAGGAAAGATTTTACAAGAATTCAAGTGAAAAAGAATGGAAAAAAGCCATACTTCTATTGCAATAAAAATAACAAAAAAGAATTTGATAAGTGCTTTTCTTTTTAATTCCAGAAGAAACTTATAATTCAGAACACCTCAAAGACATCAGTCTGTTGGTAGTGAACATCAGTTTAGCAACTTAGCAAAAGAAAAAGGAAAAAAGAAGTTGATTCTTCTATTAATAAACATTATATAATGTTTTTATAGTTTCATGAAAAACAAAAAAATGTTGAGTCTGTTATTTTTAAGATTCAACAGAAAGATTCAAAATAGAATAATCTCACCAACAAATAGATCAATCAAAAACCTATTCTTTGGTGACTATTAAGAATTGATTAAATTAAAATGATACATTCTCTTTCTCAATTACCAATAATTTAAAATATCAAAGAATAAAACATTTTGAAATGTATGGGTTTTTATATCAATCATCAAGGTAATTTTTACAAAACCAGTGGATGCCCAAATTAGAATGCTGCAAAAATCAATTTTGGGGGCATGAGAATAACTCACATTATCTATGAAAAATAAAATTTGAGTGTGATGTCCCAATTATTCATTATTCTATACCACAAAAAATAGCATATGCATAGATCTGGTTACTACTGAGACTAGGAGAGTCTCTTTCAGAATCCTCTCTCCTATCTTTATTGTTTCTTTCGACCAAGACATTCCTGGATGCTAAAACTAATTTCTGCACTGGAATCAGACCATATATATCACACTAAGTGTTCTGAACTTCTTTTCTTTCTCATTAAAACTTTCTTTTAAGGGTCTAATTTCTTCAGAATAAGGACTGAAGAGAATCTTAGTTCCTGATGCCCCAAAGGAAGCCTGGAGGTGGCTACATATGCTGTTTATGGCTTCTCAGGATCAAGGGCATTTTGTCAAAATGGCATCACTCATTAAATGATAGAGTAACTATGATGACTTAATAGGCATATTAGGGACTCAGACTGTGTCTGTACTTTCTGAGGATTACTGGAAAATATTATAAATGATTTGCAAAGCACCATTAGCGATAAAAGAACTCAAAGAATGGCTAATACAAATTCTGAATGACTAAAATTACATTCTTACAGCACTGACATAAAAGTTAGATAACTTATTACAAACTTTGCCTTTTAAGAAACTAACATGTTATATGAATATTAAACATGGACGCCAACCTGATGGTTAAAGAAGAAATGATTCAGGCATTCGTGTTAAACATGATTATATCATCTAAATGTTACTTCAAAATGGTTGTAATTAAGAGATCAATTAGATGTTTGGATTATCATTACCCATAAAAAATACAATTATGACCTCAACTTACTAATAATTTTTCACTGTTTACCACTTGCAGACTTACTAGTTTACTCAAAATATATATGAAATGATGAATGGGATTATATATATATATATATATATATATATATATATACACATGTATATATGTATATGTATATATGTATGTATATGTATATATGTATATATATATATATATATATACACATGTATATATATATATATATATATACACACACATATTTTTTTTTAGTTTTGTTTTGTTTTATTTAGTTTTTTCAAATGTAGTCTCTTGTCATTTCTAACCTGGATATTTATTACCATTTAATTTTGCAGGTGCTTAAATGTTAATCATGTATTCATGTGATCACTGAATGAGTGATTTTGATGTTTAAAAAGAAGACATTTTCAGTTAGACATAATTCTGAAGCTCCTAGAGTTTCAACTAATTTCTTAGACCATGAAAATTCACATTGAGAGAATAAAGATAAATTAGTTATATCTTATACAGCTGTGCTTTTCATTTTGTATTTTTTTTTTACGTCACCATATTTTTTTCTTTCAATCTATTCATCTGCATTCTACCTTTATATCTGAGGGATTTTTCCCTTTGTGGTGCAAAACCAACTTGCAAAACACACACAAAAATCTATGCAAATGGATCAAAAGTGAGCACAACTCAGAATATTGAAAAGAAGAAAATAAAAATGGCCACGTAGAAGAACTAGAAGGAGAACTGACATAACAAAAAAAAGTGATAGACTTTTCTTTTCTTTTTTTTTAAATAGGCTCCACACCCAGTGGACAGCTCAGCATGGGGCCTGAAATCATAGATTGTAAGATCAAGACCGGAGCTGAGATCAAGAGCTGGACACTCAACTGACTGAACCACCCAGGCACCCCATTTTGTTTTTTGGTTGAACTGGGACAATAAGTGACCTAAAAGCTTTAGGCAAGTTAATTATTTCTAGAGAAGAAATATGTTATTTCAAGAGGAAAATAACTATTGATTTATACTAATGTTGCCAGAAAACATCCATGTATTTATATTTTTCAGTTTTCTCTTGATATGCTAAAAAGTCATCATAATTATTGCCAATATTCCAAAACTCATAGCCATTACCCCATATTTCAAAATCATAACCAAATAGATAAAACAATCAAACTCATTGTTTTTGATACGTTGACTCTTTCTTTAATCTGTAGCAAACAGTAGTTGGCTTCAATATAAATATTTAAAATGATGTGGCTTACAATATAATCAAGACTGATTAAAGATTTAACAAATAGAAAAATATTTTAATATACTATGTAATGTTATAAATGCATGCATGTTAAGACCTTTCTAAAGGTAATTTATTTCTAATTACTTACTCTCCCTCTCCATTTCAAAAGGTCTTATGCAAACTTTAAGGTCAAATATCTGTAAAATAATACTGGCAAGCTTTCTATTCATAGATTTTCTTTTTGTCCCTAGTTATATAAGGGCTTTAGGGTGTGCAAAATGCCTAACAATAATTTATTTACTATGTTCTATATCATCACGTGCAAAAGCTTAGCAAGTAAACTCATTATGTTTACTTTTTAGATTGGATGAAGTCATGAAAACAGAAGTAAGGTGACCTTTCACAAATCACATTTCAAGGTGAAAGCTAGCATAAAATTAAGTGATATTTTACCACAAGACCCTATTGCTGATTTTCTACTTCTTCTAAAACTGTGTCATCTATTATTTAAACAAGAAACAGTAGTTTCAATGTATGATTTCTACCCTTTATAAACTTCTTAAAAACATAACTGTATGAATGCATAAAATAATCTAGACTTTTGGCACAATTTTGGCGTTTATTTTTTACCTCTTTACTCTCCAGGAGACAACTGTCTTAAGGTTTTAACTATTCCCACTGAGTTAGAATATGAGCTTTCATTTGATCATGTTAGACTCCAGTTCACCTTTGAATTTCATGAACAGCTTTAATGATTGTCATGCAGAATAACTTAATGCAGTTCAGCTTCCTGAATACTCTCTCTCCCACTCTTGGGAAATATATACTATAGAACAGGAACGTTAACTAGAGAGATAGATACATACATACATAGATATAGATACAGATATAGACACACATACATACATATCTATGTATGTATCTATCTATCTATCGTGGGGCGCCTGGGTGGCTCAATTGATAAAGCATTTGACTCTTGCTTTCCGCTCAGGTCATGGTCCCAGGGTCATGAAACTGAGCCCTACATTGAGCTCTGTCCTGGGCATGAGCCTATTTGGGATGCTCTCTCTCCCTCTCCTTCTATCTCCCTTCCGCTCCTCTTGAAAAAAATTACATATATCTGGATGATGGGGTGACAGAAGCAATTACTGCAAAACTATCCTATGCTATGTTAGGTTACGTTATGTGCTCTTCCCCACCCACCTTTTTTTCCTAAAATAGTCTAATGCATGTCCACATCTAGATTAGCCATACTATCTAGTCATGGCTTTTCTGCTGCAGTACTACTGAATAATAATCCTAGAACCAAGTATATGAAAACACTGAAATTTCCTGTGCTGTTGCTACCACTTGCCTCTTGTCGATGATGAGCGGGTCTACTTTCATTCATTAGGGACTTCTTAACTTACTCATAAACTGATTGCCAACTTATCTCTTCCTTTCTCTTTCTCCACACATCTGTCCTAATTTCTGTGTTCCTTCCAAGCACCACTTGTTGATTCTCCTTGCTTTCAGACCCAACGTCCTTGATGAGTTACTGCATGTCCTTACCAGTCAACAAATCATCAGTGTTGTTTCTAGTCTCATTCATATAATGAATCTGCTCTCAAAGATGATGAGATCCAGCATTCATTTTTCTTCTTGACTTTAAATGCACTTCCAAATTCACAGACACCTGAATTTCTAATATTCTCCACTTCTTACTGTCTGTGATAATCCGTTCTACCACATCTCTCTCTCTCTCTCTCTCTTTTTTTGATCTGCTGAATAGGAAAGGGCTCTGCTAGCATTTTGCTTATCATTCTCTGTATTTGTTACCTCACATAATTCATCCCTCCTAAAGCTTCAGCTAATTTCTTAGACCATGGAAACTCTATCTCCTGCCAAGACCTCTCTAGCTTGCATTATTTCTTACTGCCTATATAACAATGACCGCTGAAGTCCTCCCCTTCCCTTATTTTCAAAATTAAATAAAATTGAACTGGTCACATTCTGATATATCTCCCTAAATATTCCATAACAGCAAAATCTTAAAGATCTATCAGAATGATGACCTTGTAAGCGTGTGTTAGTTTTGTTTTTTGTTGTTGTTTGTTTTTAATCTCCAAAAATCCAGTCATTCATCTGGATTCTTTTTTTTTTTTTTTAGAGTAATTAGTTTGTTAAAGATTGTAACCTCTGTGTGAGACATTATTATTTTTTCTTCCCAACTGTAACTCTTATATTGTTGTCAAGTCCCTCTTCTTTGTTGGTCAGCAGATATCATGAATAATATCTAAAATGAATTCCAGTTTAGAATTGTAAAGTAAATTCTGATTCGAAGAACCCCTTTCACCATCACTAGCTCCTCCCACTCCAGCACTACAAGAACACAGAAGGGAGGTACATGGTCTGATCCTGAGATGTCTCCTGCTCTTCTCTATTTTCAAAGAATAATTGGCCTGATTATATAAGGAGGGTAGATGGGAAGGAGGAAGTAAAAAAATATATATATTTTTTAACGCCCCTCAGTTACAGTCTTCTCTCTGCTGGGTTTCATGGTTTTTTTGGACAGCTTCTTGGGGTGAGAATGCTCTCTTGCAGCATGTATCCAGTTGCTGGTTTTGGAGAAATACATGTGTATTCTTCAGAGGGCTCTGGTTGCCATCTTCAATGCTCAGCTCCCAGATACCAAGGTAGTTCAATCATCTCCCTTACCTCTTGCCCCTCTGTTTCTGCACCCCATAGTCTCTTGTCTGCAGAATTTCATTCAATACCTCTCCTTTCCAGTCTTCCTAAATAAAGCCTGGGGATCAGAGGTTTCAGCAGGACAAGCTAGTTCTTCAAATTTTTATTTATTATTATTATTATTATTATTAATTTATTTATTTTAGTTCTTCAAATCTTTGTTGTTCTCTTGGCCCAAACTCAAGCCACAATTGCCAGTCTTAGCATGATTCTGCACCTGTAACAATAGTGTTGCTTGTTACCTCCATTTTCCCTTTCTTTTCAATCTTGCGGGCCTATTTCAGACATTGTGCTCTGAAATCCTGCTGCATTATCTTACCCTCCTGATTCTTAGCTTCAGTTCTTTTACATTGCCTCCTTAAAAGATCTAAATGTTTTAGGAAATACAAACTTGATTTGCATTTCAATCAAGTTTGTATTTCCTAAAACATTTAGATCTTTTAATCATTAGGTTTTTTGGATCCTATAATTAATTAATAAAATTCTTAGAGGATAATCTAACCCTGGAATATTTTTCTCATATTTTGAAACTCCTACACTTTTTAAAGTTTCTAACCAGGTTGTCTAAATTATTTTCTTGTTTCACTTATAGAAAGATATATTTATCTTTAATAATAATCTAATTATTTTCTAATATAGGTGCCATATCCCTAACCAGATTATGCAATTCTCTAAAAAAGGAATATTCTAATGCTTTAGAATAGCACCAAGCATGAGACTTTAGAGGACTATTTGGTTGGAGGATGAATATACTGATTTTATTATATAAATTACTGTTATGGTGATACTTTATTCCATAATCAACGTTTAGCTTGATAAGGTTGTAGATATACTTGATACACTCAGAATAGAAGTCCAAGAATTAAATGATCCTTCAGGTCTTCTTAAGTGTTGATAATATAAGAACAGACATTGATTTATCAAATGGTGAAAACACAAGAAGGAGGTAGGGTGTGAACGTAAATAGATTTTGTAATCAAGGATAATAAGAGAAACTGCTGAAGCAATTATATTGAAAATAAAGCCATTCAAAACAATTATCTTAATGAAGATGATGCAATAAGTGGAACAATTTTTAGTGTAATTTCTCTATATTTTTATAATGGGTTCCTTTTTGGTTTCTGAATATAAAGAGGTCCAAATATTAGCAGATGTCATTTGAATAATAGAGTTCTAAAATTAAATTCCTAGCATTTAACTTTTCTTCTTTATTCTGTGTGTATATCAGACATAAATATGTGATTTAACAAGATGAATCCCAACTGATATGCTAATTTCTAAATGGTGAATTTCAGGAAAAATGCGCCGGAGTTGTATTTTCTCAGAATGGAATTTGTAATATAAATTTTGCCATCCATTTTCATATCAGTAATATTAGAGTGTGATCCATCAAATAAAGGATTTCCCTGCTGCTAGGAAAATGGCAAGAGCCCTGACATCTCCACTTCTATTAGTTTTCTAATTTTACTTCCTGACTCATAGGTTATTTGATAGGAAGCTGAGTTTCTGGTTCACTGATATAGAAGAAATTCTGTAAATACACAGAGCCTTAATGTAACCAAAAGATTAAAATAGTTTAAACAAGAACAGAAATATACTTTTTTTTTAATGCTTCTAGTTGTTCAGAGTATTAATGTTGGAAACTCTTACCTAATACTGTTGGGTAAAACAAACAGTAACTTTTCATCGCTAATTACATTTGAATTCACTTTCACAACATTTGTGATCTACTGGAAAATATTCCATTTCTTAGATGATTTAAAAATTCTGTTCATCATGTCAATCTACTTAGTTATTACAAATATTTAAACACATGAACAGCATGAAGAGTATTATTTCCCTTTGCAAAAATATCAAAAATTAAAGTAAAAAAATTTCCTAAATATATCCCCTACATTTATACTGTTTGACTATTTTTTTTAAAAAGTATATTCAAACAATTGCTTGACTTCTTTGTACTAAGACTGGGTTTCTGCACATAAACCAGTTATTTACAAATAATTTGTGAGCTATTAAAAAAAATATATATATATACACACACATATGAATGTGTTAGCACAACTGATATAAATGCACTATAGTGCAATTTTGTGCAAAGTAGATTCTGAAGAAATACATCTATTTTATGTATCAGTACTTGCTGCCTATTGGTCAATTATATTTTTAGTTCAATCATATCCTTATTTGAAAAATCTTTAAAATTATTAGGTGAAATATAAAAGGATATCATCAAAATGAGGTCTTATTAAAAAAGAAAAAACCCTCTATGTCAAAACTCGAAATGGCTAGATATAACATGAGTACCATTCTTTCCTTTATGAACTCCCTGCCATCTCATCATTCCAGTTGCTCCAATAAATCACTTTTGTCATTGAAGAAAAAAAAAACTTGAACCCATTTAGTTATTACTTTTCTTTCTAAGAGCTTTGGTTTTGGGTAATTTCTTTTTCTTTCTTTTTCCCCCATAGGTGGATTGTGATATAATTTCCATGCAAAAACATTTAATAACTGTACATTATCATAGAACTACCACAATTAATACACTGAGCATTTCTAGCTACTCCAAAAAATTTCCTTCTGTATGTTTCACTCAATTTCCTCTCCCAATTCCGAGCTCCAGGTAATCATTGATTTTACTTCGGTGCCTATGATTTTGCCTTTTCTAGAATTTCATGTAAGTGAAATTACAGTTTTTAATATTTCTTTTAGCTTCTTTGCATAAGATAATGCTTTTGAGATTCCTGCAGGTTGTTTATGTACCAAATTATGTTCTTTTTTATTGATGACTAGTATTTAATAATATGCATATTATTGAATATAACACAGACACACACATATATATATATATGTATAACAAACAACTTATCATACAATAGTTGATGGATATTTATGTCTTAAGTTGTTACTTATTATGAATAATGATGCCAGGGACATTTACATACATCTTTCTGTAGACATATGTTTTCATTTCTCTTGAGTAAATACCTAGGAATGAGTTGGCTGGATCATATGGCAAGTTTACATTTAACTGCTACACCAGTTTTCAATGTGGCTGTATCACCTTACATGCCTATCAGCAATGTATGAGAATACCATTTCCTCCACATCCTCACCAGTATTTGGTATGGTAAATCTCTATAGTTTTAGCAATTCTAGTGAATATGTCACTGTGATTTAAAATTCATTTCTCTGTTGAATATGGATAGTGAGCAGTTTTTTTCTGTGAAGCGTCTGTTCAAAACATTTTCCCATCTCTTAATTGGGTTTGTATTCTTGTTACTGAGTTGTAAGTCTTGTTTACAAATTTTGGAAAAAAGACTTCTGCCAGGTATATTTTTGAAAATATTTCTTTC
The DNA here is from genome assembly GCA_004024625.1 of Mellivora capensis. Lineage (NCBI taxonomy): Eukaryota > Metazoa > Chordata > Mammalia > Carnivora > Mustelidae > Mellivora > Mellivora capensis. The sequence continues at coordinate 16,061 of PISX010017366.1, read as the reverse complement.
CACCTTATGGCTTGCATTTTCATTTTTTTGTGAATTATCAAAGAAAAATAGTCTCAATTATTTGTTATGTTGTGTATTTGTGTGTGCATGTGTGTGCATGTCTGTCTTCTGTTCAAAGAAATCTTGCTTAACCCAACGTCACAAAGATTTTCCACTATGTCTATTTCATGAAGTTTTATAATTACAGCTGATTCTCTAATCTATCTTCAGTTAATTTTTTGTGAATGCGTAAGATAAGGTGCAGTTCCTTGTTTTACCTATAAATATCAACTTTCTATCTCCATTTGTTGAAAAGACTACCCATCTCCTACTGAACTGACTTGGCACTTTTGATGAGAGCTAATTGATCTTATAAAAGTTTTAAATATTATTTTCTATTGTTCTCTCAATTTCTAGATTTCTGCTTTTGTCTATAATATTTTCTTCCTTCTACTTAATTTGTGATTAATTTGCTATTCTCTTCCTAATTACTTAAGGTGTAAAATTAGATCTGTACCTTTTAATTAGAGTCTTTGTTAATTCATGTATAATATAATTTTTACATGGTTGCGTTGGGCACTAATTCTTTTTAAAGATTTTATTTATTTGAGAGAGACAGCACTAGCAGGCAGAGCAGCACACAGAGGGAAAGGGAGAAGCAGGCTGCTCAGCACACTGAGCAGGGAGCCCAATGCGGGGCTTGATACCAGAACCCTGGGATCATGAACTGAGCCAAAGACAGAGAGATGCTTAACTGACTAAGCCATCCAGGTGCCCCCTAATTTTTATAATTTTTTTTATATTTGTCTCCATTTTTGGTTTTTGTTTCTACCTTCTTGCCTATTATTTTATTTATACATTTTACAACTGAATTTTAACTTTTTCTATTGGCTTTTAGTTTATACTTCTCTGCTTTAATTTTCCATTGGTTGTTCTAGACAGTAAAATATGCATCCCTAGTTTTCACAGCCTTCTTAGAATATACTAGCACTTCATATAATATATATACATACACACATATTATATATTATAATATTATATAATATTATGTATATATTATATAATATATAATATTATACATACATATACATACACATAATATACATACACGCACATATTATATATATTATATTATATAATATATAATATTATATTATATATAAATATTATATATTTATGTATAATATATAAATATATAAATAATATTATATTATATATAAAATATAATATATACATATGATATAATATTATATACATAATATTATATGTACATATATATACATACATATATACATATATACTATATACATAATATTATATATTATATAATATTATTATATATGTAATATGTGCATGCATGTATATATATACATACACACACACACACTGGCACTTCATATAAAATAAAATAAATCTTGGCATTATATATATCAATTTCTCCCTCCCATCCTGGAGTCTAGGGTTGTTGCATATATTACGTACACATGTGTTATAAAGTCTTGCAAGACAATGATTATAGTTTTGTTTGAAGTAGTAATATGTAATATAAATTAATAAGGATAACATAAAATAATGAAATTAAAATGGGCTTTTATGTTCCACCAGATATTTACCACTGCAAGTATTCATTCCTTTCTCTTTTTTAAGATTTGTTTACTTATTTGAAAGAGAGACAGAATGTGTGTGAGCATGAAGTGGGGGATGGGGCAGAGGGAGAAGGAGACTCCCCACTGAGCAGCGAGCTTGATATGGGACTTGATACTTGATCCCAGGACCTTGAGGTCATGACCTGAGCTGAAGGCAGACCCTTAACCAACTGAGCCATCCAAGAGTCCCTCATTTTTTTTCTAATGACCAATTTTCCTGGCTGTAGAATTCTTAATGTTTATTTCAGCTTGGGATTTGTTGAACACTTTATATCTTTACTTCCTTTAAATTTTAGAAAATTTCAACCACAATGTCTTCACATACTTTCATGCCTTATCCTGCTAGATATCCAATCATACTTATGTTAGGCCATTTGATATTATGTAAGAAATACCAGAGGCTCTGCTCATTTATTTTTTAACATTTTTTTTCTTTGTTCTTCAGCTTGGATAATTTCTATTGATCTATCTTCAAGCTCACTTAGTCTGTCCCCTGTTGTCTCCATTCTGTGTTAACTCTATCACTGATCTTTTAAATAAAAATCACTATCCAGTTTTTTAAATATAGATTCATTTGGTATTTTTTTATCATTACTATTTGCTAATATTTCCCATCTTTTCTCCAAATGAAAGAATATTTTCTTTTACATAATTGAATATAATTACAATGGCTACTTTAAATTCCTTTCTACTAATTCCACCATCTACCTCATTTTAGGGATGATCTCATAGTCTTTCCTTTTCTTTTGAAAGTATACTCCATATTCCTGGTATTCTCTTCTTTAAAAGACTTATTTATTTTAGAGGAGAAAGTACGCACACATGGTGGGTAAGGGCAGAGAGAGGGAAAGAGATTCTCAAGCAGACTCCCCAGTGAGAGTGGAGCCCAACACCATGGGGCTCAGTCTCACAACCTTGAGATCATGAACTGAGCCAAAATCAAGAGTTGGATGTTTAACCAACTGAGCCACCCAGGGCCCCCATGTTCCTGGTTCTCTTTAACTCAGTTAAGACTGCTTCTTATAATGGGCATCACGTACTTTAAGTTTTGGCGACTGGAAGTTATATTTTTCATGAGTGTTTTGTTTCGTTTCAGTTACTCACCATCCCAAACCCTACTTTAGACAGGAACTTGAGTCCAAATACAGTCTTTTGTGTTAGCTAAGTTGTTTTCATTCTGGTCCACAAGTACAGGATTCAGGGGTCTGTTGGAATACAGGTAGATGAAATTTGGAGATACCTTTTCCAGATATTTCCCTTCATGGAGTCTTCCCTTTTTCTCAGAAACTACAGTTACCATGACTTATTATTCTGAGTCCGCAAAGCAGAATATCAGAGACTTTCTTCCCCACAAGGGATTCTGCCTACTTCCAAGCTAAAAAGAGTAAAAACAAATATAACTCTCCTCTTCTGAACAGGAGAATTTGCCCTATTCCATTCACTTTCCAGTAGCTGCTCTGAGGTATATGTTCAGACTGTACAGTTGTTATGCAAAAAGGAATCCTGTAAAGTAATGACTATCCAGCCATTACTAGAATCCACAAATGCATCACTTTCTTCTCTTTTTTTTTTTTTTAAGTAATGAAAATTAAGTCAAGTATGACCTTGTTTTGTCTAAGCATTCCACCAAACTTTCAGTGTTCCAGGTCACTTCCTCCTCCAGAACAAAAAGATTTCCCCATTCATACTATTGTGCTCTTTATCTACTCACATGATCTCTCTGGACTATTTATGCTACTCAAATGTTTTCTACCATTGGTTGTTAATTTATATATCCTACTTTATTCCTGAAATTTCCATGGAAAATAAAATCAGCCTTTTCCAGATTCACTCAAAATAAATACACAAATCCTTTGGATCTCAGCCTGAAAATGTGCCCCTTTGCATTTACTTGAATACGGCTTTTATTAAATTACTTGATTCAAGGTATGCACTTGAAGTTATTTTTGGGTAATACCAACTTTGTCAGTTGGATAGCTGAACTTTGGCTTCTGAATATTTAAAAGAGGCAGTTGGGTTTGAGGATCCCCACATTTACTTTTTCACTCTAACTTCAAACTATATCATAAATAAAAATATAGTATTTTCTCTACCTATTGAAAGTAGCTTTGTATGACTGTCAAAAGGTTTGTTCTTTCATTGCTTTACATATTCTAAAAATTAATTACTAATCATAAAGTTAGAAACATGCACTAGCTATACCTCACCTCATTCACACACGAGGAATGAGCACCTTCTTGACTAAGACCTCTGTCTTGCTCTACATGGGCTGTTTATCAATTTCTCTAGAGTGACAATAAATCAAGTGGGAGCACATGGTAATGTAAATCACAGTCTAATTTAGTTGTCACTGTGTTGTGACACTTGGTTAAAAATGCTTTTTAATTGTGACTATAAATTATACATGAACAATTCTTAGTGACAGTCTTAATACTACATCAGATTATTTTACCCAAGGGGAATATAGCAAGCATCACCAACATGAAGCAAGTGTACGTCTGAAACTTTTAAAATAGCAATTTGGGAAAAGATAATGATGATGATGAGTTCTGGTTTAGTTTCAATCCAAAACTCTTTGGATAGAAAGGGAGAGGGAGAGAAAGATCTCCTTGGAAATTTCCAGGTTATAAATTGTAGGGCTGTGGATTTCCAACACAGCATTTTCTCTCTGTTCTCCTATAGTATGGCCATGAAAACATGATGTGAAATTTCTACTTTTCAGTTTATGCATATTCAGAAATGAACTACTTAATCTTAGCAGGGTACTTTTGTACTAGAGGAAAAGCAAGTGGACTTAGAAGAAAAGTAATAATTCTAAGTAGCTATTTAAACTTATGCCTGCTTACATATTTCAAAAACCTGTATTTCCTGTTTTAAGTACTGGGCTTCAATTAAGTAGATCCCAACTGGTTATGGAATGATAATATTCTATATTATTACATAAAGAAAAACAAAATTTATATAAGAACACTCATATTTGACATACTACTTTCTGTATCTAGGTAAAATGTGAATGACATAATAAAAATTAACCTAACTTTATTCTGATGTCTGTCTTCTGGAACGCATAAATGTGTTTCATTAATGGTTATCCTTCATCCTGAAAAAAAGAAAGGCTTGTGTTTGAATGTAGGTTTCATAGTCATTATGCCTCAGTTCCTTCTCCTCTAAAAGTGGAATAAAGCCCACCTCACATAATTGCTTTGAAGCTCTAATGAGACAGTTTTTAAAAACAGACAGTACACTAGATAGTATGTTATAATAGTCAATAAATTTTAGTGCCCCTTCAGCTGAAATTCCTGTCATTTATGGATGTAGATAAATTCTTGAAGCAATGAGCAAGATCTCCATATGTTAGGTAGCTTTCATATGCCCTAATCTTTCACAGAACTTCTAGGCAAAAGAATCCTGATCTGAGACTCCACTACCCCGTTCCTAAGTAAGACTCTGAAATTCAGGAAAAAAGTAAATAAATAAGGTATGAACAGGTGAAGGGGGGGGAGGAATATTCTATCAGTTCAGGAACACACAGTATTACCTATAAAATCACCTATAAACTTGGGGATGGCTTGATGGATACGGAAGACAAGAAATCATAAGCTAGGATGGATCTTCGGAAAGGAATAGTGCAACTGAGATGATACCATCAAAGCGTGGGAGGAAAGCATGCTAGCAGACACCCAGCATTTACCAACACATTTACTAAGCATCTACCGTGTCAGGCACTCTCCTGAACTTCTCAAAACAAAGATGACTGATACTCAGTCCCTGTTTCTGATTAGACCATGTGAAAGCATGCCTCTAAGGGAGAGCCATGCATTAGATTCAGAATGCCTCATAATACTAAACACCATGGGTATGCAGGATGATTAACCATCATTCAACACTCGCAGCTATATGGACAAGTACTAATTACAGTCCCCCTTTTTATTTAGATTGCTATGTTTTGCCTATGGCTGGCTAATTTTCCTTTGTAGTAAAGCATCCTGCTGGTAATTTGTAAGAGTGTTTGTAGGATGATGAATTTGCAGCAACATACTAGAGTTTCCAATCAGAGATTTGCCTAAGGTTTTAAGGTCTAGGTCAAGCAAAAATAGATGCAAAATTCTGATACTTTATGATATTATCTCTAACAGTAAGAATTATATAAAGGTTTGTTTATATTATTATGCAAAAATAACCAATCTCCGCAGAAATACTATGGTTTTTGCATGTTGGGAGACTCTTCAAGGAATGGAAATCAATTGTGAAATCAGGTGTCCCCATAGACTGACTACTAACGACAACTGTCTAAAATCATATCCTAATGATTTTGAGAATCTATTTGGGTACACTGATACATGCTATAGTATAAGAAAGAAATGGTCAAAATAACAAAAAAGTAAAAAATAAATAAAAAATAAAAATGGACTACCACATCACCAAAGAAAATAAGCATATAAAAATAAATAAATATAAAACAATGTGGCTAGCCAGGTACATTTAAAATGGCTACAATGTAGCTGTTAATCTGTCATTCTATTTTCAACTTTATAAATTTTACCTTCCTAGAGACCTTAGGCATTTGATTTTGTGACCCCCCCTAGAACATCACATTAAAATGCAATTATTAAATTAAAAGAAAGAAAGGAAGGAAGGAAGGAAGGAAGGAAAGAAGGAAGGAAGGAAGGAAGGAAGGAAAGAAAGAAGTGGTCAAATTACCAGGACCAGGTTGTCTAGAAAGGGTGCAGTCCCAAAAATGTAGCCCATCACTAAAAATCCACTGTTGTTGGGGTAGTCAGAAAAAAAAATAAAGACAAAATGTATGTTTGCCATCTCCACTTTATAAAGTATACAAATTTATCCATATGTGGATATTCAACAAATATTGACAGATATTATTATCAAATATTGACAGATACTATTGTTAGTACAATATCCATACTTTTAGAATTAAATGATAAGATTTTGAAGCAATTCAAATTAGCTAATAAAGCATGGTATATGAAATGAAACAAACTGTTTTTGTCTAAGCACTATCACTTAGATTCTGCTTGATTAGGAGGAAATATCTCAACATCAATAAGCCTCAAGTTCTCTATCTACAAAAAATCAAGATAATTCCTACCTCACTTATTCCTTTTTTCATTCATTGAATGAACACTCTATAATTGCCACATACTCTCTAGGTTTCTGGGAATTGAGTAATGAATAGGACAGACACAATCCTTCATGAGATATATAGTCTAACAGTGGTTGTTAAGGATTAAAATTTGTAACTAATGGAAAGTGTTTGGCATGAAGAAAACTTTGAATAAGTGTTCTTTTATAATTATTATATTACTGATATTGTTACTGCTATCATTAAGCAGAGGAAATTTATGAGAAAAAGCATGATAACCTGAGCCATAATATATTTTAGAAGAATACCGGTATTCTCATGTAAGGGATATTTACTTTTCCTTTTCATTACTCTTTCATTTAATGGTAACTACTCTGTGTTTATCTAAAGAAAACTGCATGCAAATAAACACATTACTGCTTAGAGTAATTTGAAGATGCCATCTTGAGAAGCCATCATTGAAACTTTCCTATGCTTGGCCCATCTTTCTCCTTCTATAGCTGAGAAATACTATCACATAAAGCATGGTTGCCAAATTTAGTGAATAAAAATATAAAATGCTCATTTAAATTTCAGGTAAATGATGAATAATTTTTAGTGTATCCCAAATATTGCACTGGACATGGTTATACTAAAATATATTCATTGTTTTTCTTAAAGTCAAAGTTAACAGGATATTCTCTATTTTACCTGGCAACCCTAACCTATAGATATTCCAAAGGTACCCTCAGGGAATTTCTCTGGCATGTTTATTAAACATTTCTAAGATTTTACCAATGTCAAAAACATTAACTACAACACAAAATAAACCAGAGGTGACCCAGTCATTTCTCTGAAATGATGGGTGAAAGACTCTGAAATATGCCCCAGCATGACACTCCATACAGCACTGGAATTTTTTTTTTAATGATACTAACATAGAAATAATTTTTTTTGCAAATTCTTTTCCTTTCTATTTGTTTCCCCAAGAAACAGACGTTAATACAACTATATGCAGATCATAAAAGTGCTTATTCAAGTCCCCTGTCGTCAAGATTCTTCAAGGCTGAGTAACAGATGTGAGAACTGGACCTGGCAAAGAGACTGAGATCACTCCATCCATCCCAGAAGTAGCCGCCTTGGGCACCTCTAGATGTGTTCTGCAGTAGTCAGAATGAAATGGTTAGAGGAAAACTACTGTGCTCACTCCACAATGCCTTCACTCTCCAAAGTAGAAAAAATAAATTAGGTCAGAGGCATCATGAATCTCTGACTAAAATGTTCCTGTGATATAGGAGTCGAGGGTTGGAGTGGATTGCTTTATGAGAATGAGGACCTTCAGGAGTGGGTTGTTTTAAATTAGCAAATCATTTTTGTGGCAGTTGGCAACAGAGGATAAAATAAACAGGCACCAGGTAAGGTAAGGGCTTTAGGAACAGGAGTAGCTGAACTGAACAGTAGAACGATCTGGAGGAGAGGAGCCATCATTTGAATTTTATAGTAATAATGACATCAAGTTACCAGCTAAAAGAAACAATAAGAAGGAGTAGAGCTAGGTAGCCAAGAAAGGAAAAAAGCAAGGAAAGAAGGAAAGGAGTTTCTGTGTAATCACTGTTAATAAATTATTTTAGTAGAGATTTGGCATCATTTGTGACTTCAACTCTAGATCTTTCTCTAAAATCTGGCATTACCTAACAGAGTTGTAATATACATTATTTTGTTCAATATTTAAATTCTTGTGACAAAAGATGTTACACTCATAAGTGGTAATAACAAGTAATCTAAAAAGTACTTGTTAGAAGTAACTACTAAGGTCAAAGAATAATTATAATATTCACTACCATAAAACAACTTGAAGGTCTTTAAAATTTATTTTAATATTGGCATCAGGTTATCATATAGCAATTTCCCCCTTGGATATTTTTCATTCAACAACCCTTATATTTCATATCGTCCTACAAAAGGATTAGCATGAAATTACTTCTATAATAAAAATATGAAAATGAAAATACAAAGAATGAGTGTCTATTGCCTGAATCAGTGGAAACTAAAATGTATATAAAAATCATACTTCTCATATTGATAATGTCATTATTTGAATATTACAAATATTATTCTTCAGGATTTAAAAAATAAAAGAAATAACATTTTTATTTTCTTACAGATCTGGCATAAGGAAGAGAATTATAACAGTTAAGTATATGGTCCCGTGAGAACCACTTGACTTTGAAAATTATCATTGACTTGACCCTGAAAATTATGATATACAGATAGAGATAAAGGCTGAAAATATATACCCAGGCTATTAGTAGTGATTGCCTCTAGGCAGGGACATGGAATTGGAGCTGAACAAGGGGAAGAAGAACACAGAATCTTTAACTGTTGTTTTAGAATAGTTCTGCCTTTCTGTAATTTTAAAAATAGTAACAATCATACATTACTTCTGAAATTAATTTTAAATTAATCAAAGTCTTTCTCCTGGACTTTCCATTGGCATTAACAGTTGGGTGCTATATGCTAGCTGTCAAAATATTGGAAAGCATTTAGTACACTTATTCTTCTACATTGCCAAGTGTGGTAGAATATTTGCAAAACATAACGCATGTGAGCAACAGAAAATTACTTGACTTTTACATCACACCTGTTCACGGCAACTGCTCTGCTACAAACTTTCATGATGATAACTTATTTGAAATCATTATTGGCAACATAAGTGTGAATTTTTTCCCACCTTCTTAATATGTCAGCATTGCACCAATACTAGAGGCAGGTTTGTCATTTTCTTCTTCATTGTGACTCATTTTTTCTCACCACTTAAAACAATCAATACAGTGACAGCCAAATCTATATCATTATAATAAGGCAATATCAGAATAATGTGAGTCTTCAGTATCATGGGCATCCCGACATAATAATTTAGTAATCTAAACCTCCAAAAAATAAATTTTATTCAATGTGATGATTTTTTTGTAGACTCAGTCTAGATTGATTTGATATATATCATTATCTGCATGGAGTCCAGAATCTTCCAGATTCTTTGCTATTCTTTTGAATTTGTATAGCTTCCAATAAATACACAATTTCTTGGAAGATAATGACATAAATCCAAAAACTGGAAAACTGATTATTCTACAACTGAGTCAATAGAAAACTGAAACAACGCTTACCACAATTTGTCTGTTAGGCAACATACCTTTCATTTATTTTTAAATCAACCTCATAATCTCAAATATTTTCCTGACTTCAAATTATTTTACTGCACAGAGAAACTGTCATGAGTTTGCTAGTTATAAAAAATTCATACCTTCTATGATGTAAAGCAAAGTCTATATCTTTTTTTTCTCCATGTTTCTTAGGCTGCTTTTTAACTGAGGAATCTATTGACAGCTATCAAAATTTAACACCCGCTAAATTCTAAAGACCCTATTAAGTTAGGATCTCCTCCCTCCCCCCTTCCAGGATCATATGGAGTACTAAGGCTTTGAAGTGTGGATCAAGAGGAAATGTCTTTGTTTTATGCTTCAGACCGCACATTTATTTCTTGGCAAAGAACTATATAATAAATCACAGAATTTGTTTGTTTTAAAGAATAAAGCACTGGCACATTTTAGCTCAAATAAATTGCTGGCCAAAGAAGTTAAATATATATCTATGGGCATTTTCATAGACATGTATGTACTTCTTTGGTAGATACTCAGTTTGCGTTCAGAAGTTTTGTTGGTTTTTGTGATTGACACATGTTATCCATATTTTCCTCTTTCAGAGGGAAGGCTGGCTTTGGATGTCTTCACTGCAGAAATCCTCCTCTCAGTTTTGTTTGGATTTGGATGGGACTTGACTGATCAGGGTGCAACTTACTGGATTAGGCCAGTTGGCACTCCCTATCCACCTGTCGCACCTGAGTTCTCATGGAGAGACTCAAGGAAGGAACAATCAACCCAAAAAGTCTTATAAGCTGAAATGTTTGCCTAGATTCCAATAAAAAGCAGAGCTAAGGAGTCCCTTTTTCCCTCTGGATTAGGTTGTGTGAGGATATGAATATTAAAATGGCTGCAGCCATTTTATCACAAGGAATTCCCATATAAGTATGCAGAAAAATGGAGAGAAACCCAATTTTTAGAAAATGAGCCAGTGATTCAAATTTCACTTAAAGTGACAGCTGGACTTTAAAGTTATGTAAGCCAATAACTTCCATCATATTATTTTTCCTATTTTTTTTTACTTTGAAGTAAGGCAAAGATTATTAAAGAAGCATTTTACTACAGTAATAAAACACACACAAGAAAAACACTGATAAATTCTCACTGAAGTTAAAATCCAAAGGACATAATCATAATAAATTCACCTCAATACAGTCACCAAACATATTGACAAAGAAAAAGTCTATAATAGGTATTGATCTGACAAATTTGTATTAATTCAGAAAGCAGGCTAGTTATTGAAAATAAATCTCAACTTTCAATCCTGTAGAGAACTATTTATTAGTAAACCTATTTCCACAGAAATACATGCATTTCACCAATCTACTGCTTATGGATATAGTCACATTATTTGTGACATGATAAAAAGTAGTTATAATTGTCTTTCTTATTTGACAATGATTAAAAATCTCTAATGAGAGGAAAAATAAGTAACCTTGGATAAAAACATTATATGTGATTCTCTTTTCAAATCTCCTTTGTTGATATATAAGAAAAAAATTACAATTAATTCAGAATTCAAAATATCAGTATTTCTAGAAGACAACTTCCAGGTAAGTGGCATTTAAAACAATTTTAGTAAAGATCTGTTCAGAACAGTATTATATTCTAAATTCCATTGATAGTTATCCACAGTTCCTGCCCCAATTACACATTTCTCACTTTGTCTCTTCTTGTATAATCATCATCCCCACTACATCTCCAGCACAACTCTGACTTTACCCCAGCTTTCCATAGGAGCCTCCATAACATATAATCCAATAACCTTCTGCTCTCCAAGGAGTTCTCTCATTTCAACCATGCCATCTCTGTGCTGCCAAAGTGATCTTTCTAATCCATTTGTCAGATTATGTCTCTTGACCACTGAAAATGTGTAATGATTTCCAATACCTACAGCACCTAAATCATTGTCCTTTACAACCTTATGCCAATTTCATATTGGACAACCTTTTGTCCAATTTCATATCTGCCAATCCTCATCTTGAATTGTATGTTTCAACCATGCTGAACTACTCAGAGCTCCTTCCACACACCATAATCATATACTTCTGTGGCTTTTCCACATCTGCTTTATTATACCATCCCAACCATCTCACACTCTATCCCCTACATTTCACAGAAGATAGTCTACCTGACAATTTTTTATTTATCTCTCAACTACCAAACTGAGGATCTTGACATGTCTCTTACAAAACCACCCCAGCCTTCTGGACAAGCCAATTTTAGGTGTTCCTTCTTCTGCGTTCTCCTTTCATTTTGTGTATACTTCAGTTTTTAACTAATTGTTTCTTCTTTCTCTTTTCGCTAGATTATTAAGTTCATTGACAAGAGAGACTCAGCTCTTTATCTTTGTTCTTGTGGATTTTGAACTATGCCTAGAATATAATATGCTTAATGACAATTTTCTTATTTCCTCATCTTAAAGTGAAGCTGGATATTCTTTATGGAAATAACATCTCTAAGGACCTTCCTGTTATCTATGATGCCCACGAAGGAATCATGGGATTTTTATTCTCCTAGATTTCTTCTAGGACATTCCATGTAACTCTATTATTATACACTCTTTTTGTTAGCGCCTTGGTTATTTTTTTTTCCTAAAGATGTTGTTTGTCAGAAAGAGAGAGAGAGAGAGAGAGCAAGTACAGGCAGAGTGGCAGACAGAGGCAGAGGGAGAAGCAGGTTCCCCACCGAGCAAGGAGCCCGATGTGGGACTCAATCCCAGGACACTGGGATCATGACCTGAGCCGAAGGCAGCTGGTTAACCAACTGAGCCACCCAGGCGTCCCCCCTTGGTTATTTTCTAACAATCCTTGTGATGGATTAACGGGCCATCCGTTTATTCCATGCATTTGTGGAGAACTTGGATCTCTGCCTTCTTCACCAAAACAACTTTTGCTAATTCCAGAACTCAAAAGCTGCATAAAAATAATGTGCCAAGTAGTCTAGCTTTATAGTGCCCATACGGCCCCACATTTTAAGTGTAATATATTTCCACAATATAAGGGTACTCCAATTACCTATGCATTACCATAAAAAATATAGAACTCCTTTTGATTTATAAAGTTAGACATAATCAATACAACTCTGATAAAATTATAAATTTTTCCAAGTTCACCTGTAATTAGTTTTACATAGTGCCAGATTAAAAATGGAAGATGGGGACACCTGGGTGGCTCAGTGAGTTAAGCCTCTGCTTCAGCTCAGGTCATGATCTCGGGGTCCTGGGATCGAGTCCTGCATCGCGATGGCTCTCTACTCAGCAGGGAGTCTGCTTCCCCCTGTCTCTCTGCCTGCCTCTCTGCCTACTTGTGTCCTCACGTGCTCTGTCAAATAAATAAATAAATAAATAAATAAAATCTTTAAAAAAAAAAGGAAGGTGAATTAGATACTCTTGTCATTACCAATTTTGACTGAATTGACAGGTTATTTTGATGTAATGGAGGCATAGTTAAATATAGTTTGTCATAAGCATGACCTGGAATTTTTAGAAAGTATTTTTGTTTGAATTTATCTTTTAAAACTTTATTTTGTTCCTATATTCAGTTTATTTTGTTTTTGTTTTGATTTTTTAAGTTTCTTATCTTCCACCTTAAAATGTCTAAAGAACAATTATACAGTGGTAATTAAGAAAAATCATATAGACTTTCTGTAATTTAGCAAATTTATGTGGTTAAGAAGAAAGAGTTGAATAAAGGGGTATCTATATTATCTCTGGTTCTGAGAGCCAATTATTCTATGTGTCAACATACCTATATTATTGTCAGTCTATAAAACTGAATTCATTTCCACAGAAGTGAACTTGAAATCTATAAATATGCCATAAGCATTCCAGAAATCTACTAAGGACTACTCAGAAGCATATAGAACAGTATCAAAATCAGTGATAAAAGTGTAAAGACTTCTATTATTTTAATCTGAGCAACAAACAAAAGAAGAAGAAAACTCCCTTAAAAATATCCATGAGTTCCTGTATTCTCCCATTCTGTGGGTTGCCTCTTTGTTTTGTTGACTGTCTCCTTTGCTGTGCAGAAGCTTTTGATCTTGATGAAGTCCCAAAAGTTCATTTTTGCTTTTGTTTCCTTTGCCTTTGGAGACATATCTTGAAAGAAGTTGCTGTGGCTGATATCAAAGAGGTTACTGCCTAGTTCTCCTCTAGGAATCAGAATCCTCCGCAAGATTTTAGATTCTCGAAACACCTCGAGACACCTGATAGTAAGAATGAGGAATTAATAATTCTAGAGAAACTCTCTTGAAGGCAGGTAGGAAAAAGAAGCTCCTTACGTACAGAGGAAAGCCCATCAGAATAACGTCAGACCTGTCCACAGCAACCTGGCAAGCCAGAAAGGGCTGACAAGATATATTCAGGGAACTAAATGAGAAGAACATGCAGCCAAGAATACTTTATCCAGCAAGACTGACATTCAAAATGGATGGAGATATAAAGAGTTTCCAAGACCTGCAAGGCTTAAAAGAGTTTGCAAACACCAAGCCAACACTGCAGGAAATATTAAGGGGGGGTTCTATAAAAGAGGAAAACCCCCAAGAATATCATTGTACAGAAATATAGAGACAATCTACAGATTGTTTTCCTTTGCTCTAAAATGAGAAGAGTAATACCTAATACTGTCTGATTCATCAGATTATATTTGAAGATCAAATAACTAATGCATGTAAAAAAGTTGTAAAGAATGTCTGGAACACAGTTAATAAGAAATACTAGCTTTTTGTTCATTCTTCCTATTAAAGCATTTTGAGTGAAGGAAGGGATCTGTCTATGCTTCAGGAAGAATACTTTGGCTAGAATTTACAAGAAGACTTAGTGAAATGAAAGACAAAAGACAAAAAAAAAATGTGATAATTAAGAAGGTCACTTTTAGCCTCAGAGAGAAAGTTTAGTTGAGAAGTAAAGAGAACTCTGTCAAAGAAACAACTGAAATAAGACCAACTGTAACTTTTTTTTTTGGAACTGTATTTATTTTGATCTTTGACTTTTAACATTAAGCACCACTTATAAATAATTTGGATTCATTTTGTCTGAAATAAATGTTGCAGCCATCAGATTATGAAATGTGTCACCTGACAAATGTGTCACCTGAGGCTGGAAGACTATCCCTAAGCAGAAACAGGACTTTAAGGGCACCAAAAGCCTGTTTGACAAAAATATTACCTCCCTTCATCCCATCGGTTTGTTTTATTTATTATTTTATTATGTTATGGTAGTCACCATACAGTAAGTACATCATTAGTTTCTGATGTAGTGTTCCACGATTCATTATTTGCATATAACGCACAGTGCTTCATGCAGTATGTGCCCTCCTTAATACTCATCACTAGGCTCACTCATCCCCCCACTCCCCTCCCCTAAACCCTCAGTTTGTTTCTCAGAGTCCATAGTCTCTCATGGTAGGTCTCTGCCCTCTGTGCTTCTAAAACCGCCAGCCACTCCCAGTTTGCATGCATGCCCCTGCAGCTCCAGGTTTCCTCTGGGGGGCTGCCTTAAAGTCCTTTCCTCACTGCTACCTATCTTTGAGTCTGTGCCCAGTGAGGCTTTTGTGCTCAGGTACTGCAGGATTCCAGAGGCTCCCTCCCCCTTCCATTTATTTGCCTGCAAAATCATGGCTCCCTGCTTCCTATCTCAAGACCAACTGCCTGAGATACTCTGTTTGTAGAGATCCAGACATAACTTCTTACATCTCGGGCTGATTTCCTGGGTGTTCAGAATGGTCTGGTAGGTATCCAGCTCAATTTAGGGGACCAGTTGAAATAGGGTCCCCTAGCCCTCTGCCATCTTTGCCTGAATTCTCCCCTGTAACTGTAACTTCTTAATTAAGAAAACAGTGAAATATGTTGCCATAAAAAAACAAAAGCTGGAACAAAAACCAACAACAAAAACACCTGATTGTGAATAAGAATGGATGCATATATGTTGGAGCATTTTTGTGAGGCACTGAACATTGATGGCTAATAGGAAAAGCCCATAAAATATACTAAACAGTAAAATATATGAAAAAGAAATGAAGAAAACAATCCCATTCACAACAGCATCAAAACCACAAATACTTAGGACAAAATTTAACCAAGTAAGTACAAGATTTGTACAAAGAAAACTCTGTTTTTGATGAAATAAATTAAAAACAAAGACAGAAAATATTCCAT